>CM052131.1:7413783-7439419 GCA_028454255.1 Halictus ligatus
GGGGGGGGGGGGGGGAAAAAAAAAGCGCGACTCGAAGATACAAGGCAGAACAGTCCGAGAGAGGTATCCGCTTGATTGCGCTCGTTATTAAGTTATTCTCGGTTTTACTCGGAATTGTAGATCGGTTCGTTTCTCTCTGTTCGTTCCGGGATGTCCGTGGTTCATGGGTGAGGATTTAACGAAACGAGGATGAGAAGTCTGAACGCGGAAGAAAACGGGACGATCTCCTCGGCGATGATCTACGTGACGGTCTCGGGTTTAAGGAAGCGCGACGATCGAAAACGTGAAAACATGAAAACGGAGATATCACTGATGCGCGTCGCGATCGTGTTCAGCGAGGATCAAATACCATTGATTACGATAACGAAACAGGGTAGCCTATCAATTATTAAAAACGATTCCGAGACGGAGGGTGATGGCTGCAGAGTAAAAGAAAAGAAGAAAACCGGCCGCATTACTCGCGCGGCGGTGATCGATGATCGACGGAGGAGGAACTCGAGCGAGCGTGTCAGCGTCAACGACGAATGCGAACGGCCGTCGGACGACAGCCGGAGACCGTCGCCGACGGCCGTTCCAAAAGGGGCTAGAACGAATATACATTTGTATTGTCAGAGGATATCTTTATATTGTGACGTCTGTAACATAATTTCTGTACATAACTGGAATTATTGCTCACCGTATCTCGTAAGGTTTAGTTAGTTTTGTAACTGTCGAACAAAAGATGAAACAAAAAAAAATCACTATTGTGCATATGCGAACTGTACGCGTGGACCCACTCGGGGCGGACAGTTCCCGCCGGCCGGTCTGCTCCGGTCGTCGAAGATCGGAAAAATAGAATCAGTATTCGCTACGATACTTCCTTCCTATTGAGGAGACCCGTTCTCACATTCCGCGATCGAGCGTCAGCGCAGCCCGTCGCCGGGAAAACAATCAGTTCCTTCTTTCCGCGACGTCGCGCCGACGGGACAACACACGATCCGGCTCGAGCGAGATCGTGCAGAGTATAATAGTATTACTACACTTGTAAGCGTCTTCGAATCCGACGTTGCTCGGCCGCTCGTTCTCGAGGCCGCGACGTCGCGCAACCTCGTCAACGGAGCACCGTTTCCGGGACCGGGAACTGTCCGCCGGAAGTCCGGCTTATTGTACATCAATCACTCTGTACAATGTTCATGCTGATGTTACTGTTAACTATTTAAATGAGAGAACGTTTGTACGTATGCGCGTTGTGCAACAGAGAGAGAGAGAGAGAAATTGTATGAGGAGAGAGTATGTGTGTGTGTGTATGTGCGCGTGCGAGATAGAGCGAAAGATAAAAGTTTTTTCAGAATCTCATTCGAAACGCGCAAACGAAGTCGAGCTCGCGTACGGGCGCGCTAACCGCCGGAATTGAAATTCGAAGAGCGCGCGCGCGCGCGCGTACGCGCGCACAAAAACGCGCGACATGTAAATGTGTAATTTGCTTGACGGAGAACTGTACAGACTCACGATGAGGAGGAATCACACGAGAACCACACAGACTCACACACAGACGTATACACCGCCGGTGGAACCGTGTTGCTCGCCTGTAGTTTGTAACCGAGGGAGCGCGTACACATTTTTCGGTACAAGGTCATGCCGGAAGAGAAAACCAGAAAAATGAAAATGAAACAGAAAGAAATCTTCTATATACAGACACATGATTTCTATTATAAAGATAGTAGGTTAACGAAGTATACTGCGGGAAGTAATTACAATCAATGTACTGGATGGCCCGGGGCGATGTTAAAATTAGAAAAGTTTATGTCGTTTGAATCTTAGGAATTTACGCCTTCTTGCCGCGCGGCCATCCTAGACGTATTAATTGGTTATCTGTCAATTATTAATTAAATTATATCGATTTCTTCGCCTTTAGTCAAGGAAAGGAACGAGGGCCGGGCGTCGGGCTTCCCCTCCGAGACCAAGCAGAGCGTCGCGTCGCCGCGAACCTCTTCCCGCGACGCCGCCGTCCCCTTTTCATTGCCTCGGGGAGCCTCGTCCGGGGGGAGGGGGAAGAGGCGTGTGTAACGGTGTATATCTTCGAATAGTTTATTTTTCTATAGTGCAATCATTTCGTTTCGTGCAATTACCGGGCTCGTTGTTTTTCATTGAAAGTTTATCCGCGTGACGGACGCTCGCGACCGGTCTCGTTCACCTTGGGGGGCCTCGACCCCCGCGGCTCGGTCATGCTGTGTTGTAAAATGCGAAATTTGTAGGCAATCTAAACGAGTCCTCTAGCGAACGAATATCGTGCGTACCGCGAATCGAATCACGGAAGAGAAAGGAAGAGAGTTAGAGAGAGAGAGAGAGAGAGAGAGAGAGAGAGAGAGAGAGAGAAAGAGAGCGAGTGCAAGAAAGAGTGCGAGAGAGAGAGAGAGAGAGAGTATGTGAAAAAGAAAATATTGCCTAACCGGGTGAGCGAGGGAAGTTTTTCAAATTTGTTGATACATTTCATACTTTTACGACTAGGGATTATGGCCTATTACAAACTATTTCGCAAAATTGACCCGTCGATCCAGTCGTTTTTATTCGCGAACGCGACACGAACGGCTGCGTTCCCGTGATTTAATCGACGCGTGCCCCGGCGCGAGGGTGGCCTGGAAAACAACTGGAAGAATCATAGTTCCGTTTCAATGGGACGTGCCCGTAGCATTGTTCCCCAGTGTAAATAACGTTTCGACGCTGGGCTCAGATCGTAAAACGCGGAAACGAAAGGAAACAAGCAACGAAAAAAAAAGAGAGAGAGACAGAGGAGGAGGGAATCTATCCGATTGCCGAGAAGGACGTAAATCATGCCGCGCGGAATCGGATAACGTGGCCGCGATATATTAAAAACGATCGAGTCGCGTTTAACTGCCCTCCTGACCCCCCCCCTTCCCCTTCTGAATCGGTTCCCCGAACGCCGCCGATTTGTGAAACGCAAAAGTGAACATTTCCAACGAAACGAATACGACTTTCCCGCTAGAGCCATCGCGGGAGCTACGTTGAACAATGTCGCGTCGGTACTAACTATAAAAACCATTTCGAATTCGACTGACCGATGTACAGAACACGTGTATAGCACATATACCCCCCATATTTTTCTCGATGTTAAGCTTTTCTCGCGGAACTCAAGCGAGCGGAGTCGGCGAACCCGTTCATGATCCGCGCGCTGCGATCATTGTTGCAACGAGTATCACTAAAGGCCGGACGATTGTTCCGTTTCGAGCAGCGTCGATTCTGGTTCGCGCCGATCCATCCTCTTTTCCCCGATCGGATCCGCGAATCTCGACGAATGGCCGCGTTTCTATTTCGATCGATCCCACCACGACCCAATGTACTGGCGTTATCCGATGACGCGATAGTTCTTTCTATTTTTTTTTTATTTGTCGTAGGAACTTCCGTGCGTAGCGATCTCAACCAATAATTTTGACAAACGCGTCGCCGCGAGTTCATCCGATTCTCGAACGAGCTTCAGGAACAATTCACGGACACGTGCGTGTTTCTCGTCGGTTCGTGAATTTCACGCCGCGTCTGCATTCGAGCCGTATTTAATATATACTCGGTAGACATCTCCGCTGAAAATAAGAAAAAGCAAACAAAAATAATGAAATAAAGACTGTAAACTTTGAAATAGACTGTTCATTGGAATTGCAGTATATCGAACAGCGATTCGGGCACGGATGTTCCGGGTTCGCGTTAGCTGGTCGGTGTACGTACATTAGGCGTGTGCGAGAACCCGATCGTCGAGAAGAGGTCGGGTCGGGTCGAATCGGGTTCCCGAAAATTTCGAGATTCCCCGAAGAACTCGAATCTCCCGAAAATTTCGAGATTCCCCTCAGGAATCGGGATCCCCAAAAATTTTGAGATTCCAGAAAGAATCGGGTTTTCCGAAAGAATCAGGTTTCCTGAAAATTTGGAGATTCGCCAAAGGAATCGAGTTTCCCGAAAATTTGGAGATTCCCTAAAAAATTGGGGTTCCCGAAAATTTGTAGATTCCCGAAAGAATCGAGTTTCCCAAATATTTCGAGATTCCCGAAAATTTCGAGATTCACCGAAAGAATCAGGATTCCCAAAAATTTTGAGATTCCCGAAAGAATCGGGTTTTCCGAAAGAATCAGGTTTCCCGAAAATTTGGAGATTCCCCAAAGGAATCGAGTTTCCCGAAAATTTGGAGATTCCCGAAAGAATCGAGTTTCCCAAATATTTCGAGATTCCCGAAAGAATCGCATTTCCCGAAAATTTCGAGATTCACCGAAAATTTGGAGATTCCCCAAAAGAATCGGGGTTCCCGAAAATTTCGAGAACATAACGTATGACACTCTTGAAAATAATTCGTGATAGGCAGCATCCCGACTCTTTCGGGAATCTCGAAATTTTCGGGTACCCGTCTCGAACCCGAAAGACTTTGCTCTCGCGCACGCCTAACCGTACACGTATAGGAGTCGCGTGACTTCGTTCGGAACGAACGCGCGTACAAAACGAAGAAATAAGCGAGCGAACGGCAGGACGTCCGCGGTAATAATGAGAGAGGTTCGTGATATCCGTGACGGGATAGTGTTACCGCGAATAAGGCTCGTTATTAACTCGTTATTACCATCGCTCCTCCATCATCTCGTTTCTTCTTTTATTTCTTTGCCCCTTCTGTTCTTTTTGCGCCCGGGGTGGTCGTTCAAGGAAACGTTGCGAGTCACGGCACTCGGTGGACCGGGGGCCCCCAGTAAATTAGTACAACAATTAACACTCGCGCAATGGAATTTTCATTACCGTGCTCGGTCCTCGGGTTTTCCCGTTGACCGGTCCATCGAGCCCGAAACTCCGAGGGACCACCGGAAATTCTACTTGAAATTCCCGGGCCGTAATGGCCGATTACCTCGGCAACGCGTGCGCCAACTTCCGGCGTCGAAGAAGCCGCGGCGCGACGTCGACGGGGAAGGTTTGCTTCGAGAAAGAGAGTAAATTAACCGAATGAAAACGTAACTCGATCCGGGAAGAAATATAACGAACGAAACTTTCGTAACGCGATCAATGCAAGAACTTTTCGTTGGCGGACGGGGGCCGTACGGTTCCGGATACTATCGCGCGGCGAATTGGCAAACTTCGTGAGCCGAGCCGAACCGAATCGACGGGAAGTTCGCGCCGAAACACTGTTCCGCCGGCTATTCCCGTTTGATAACTACTTTTTACGGATCCGTTTGCACGCGTCCCGTAACACGGCCCCCTCGGAGACCCCTTTTCCTGCGCGCTCGATTTCACCAGCCACCCGAAACTGTTCCGATGAGTTTTCTCGAACCGGTCGATCGTGCGAGGCCGAAGATGAAACGCCCGACACGTACTCGGATCGATGATTTACACCGGCGAACTAGTCGATCGATGGCCCTCCGAAACGACAGATCGAAACAGGGACGATTAAAAACCGTGTACATATTTTACTCTAGAAACGTCAACTACGAACAGCGAATCATCCTTTTTAGTGTACATTACTTTGTATGATAGCCTACGAAAGAAGAAAAAAAAAAGAAACGTTTAGCTAGACACTATCGAGATTTCCATACGAAAGGCAACGGGGAGGAGGAACAAGTCGCTGTTTCTGGGAATTCTTTTCGTGCGACAATTCTCACGTGCTGCCCGAGGGGATTGAATGGTCGCGGACGCGATACGGAAGTCGACGACCAGCGCGCTGTAAACAATTGATAAATCGATAGAAAATAGGGCCCGCCGCAGCTGTAATTAGTTTTAAGGGGGAAAGTCACTAAATTTTTCCATTCGCTCGTTCGCAAATTGTTATAGACTCGAACACGTTCGATACTGAAATTCGTTGGATCGTTCGTTTCGTTTGGTGCGAGCATCCGGGGCTCGGGGAGACAGCTGGTCGATAGGTGAAACAACGCTCCGATAACGATTCGACTTCTGCTAAACAATCCACTCACGCCTTTCGTCTCCGTATCGATTCAACCGAAGTTCAATCCCGAATTCCTCGCATGTACCTGTAGCGTTAAAGATCGGTTGGGCAGGAGAACGACGCCCGCGGAGAAGGTCACGCAGCATTCGCACAAGATCTTCCGTTAACGAAAGAGACAAATTTAGAGAAAGAGAGCGAGAGAGAGAGAGAGAGAGAGAGAGAGAGAGAGAGAGGAAAGTAAGAGAAACGGTGTGTGTATGTGTGTGCGTGTGTGTGTGAGAGAGAGAAATTTTTTTGAGGAACGAACGCAACAGAAAATTTACCCTTCGATAACGACAGTGTGCCAACAATTCCCCCCTCTTATTCCGAGCGTAGCCATCAGCTAATCACGTTTTTCATTCCCTTCGACGCATCTGAGCTACTCGGGGTTTCGATCGCGTTGCAACCGCGCGATAAATACTCCGTGAACGTGACAGGAAAGCTTGCTTTGCCACGTGAACCTACCAGCGATGTGATCGAGGAGGTTCGCGACCGCTCGATCTGGTTGAAACGTTGTTTCAAAGAAAGTAGTCGTAACGGACAATGGTGTTGCGTGCGTCAACGAGCAGTCGCGAATTCCCTCGATGCCGCAAGAATGTGAAGTACAAAAGGGGAACGGAAAAGGAGAAATACAGTGATCTGTCGCTTTTATCAAATTTTTCAACGTTTCGGCAGTCGATAGATGAAGCACGTCGGTTTTGTCGTGCCAGCACGACACGATCCGCACTTTCGCTTTGAACCCCTTCCTCGCCGCCCAACGACCCCCTTCCTCGCAATCAAATTTCGTTGTTTTCCTTTTTTCTTTTTTTTTCTTTGTTTTTTGTAAACTTTCCACGCGCGGAGGACCAGATTTCTCGAGACCGGGGACACGTTCCTTTTCTTTCTTATCTACATCGGAGACGAGCAGGAAAAAAGAAAGGCAACGACGAGACCAAAGAAATGTTTACTTTAATGTTATGTATATTAATTGAGTTTATGTCGTGCAAGTCGATACATTTATCCGTGCGTTGCACCCGAGTGCTTTAATTATTCTTCCCTCTGATTACTTTTTAATTACTCTTATTATCGTAAAATGTAGATGCCGTCGTCGTCTACGCGTGACAACGTGTACGCGACCGCATACGTCTCTATTAAATAGGTTTCTGTTTGTGTAATCACAGTCGCGATCCATCGTCGAAATCATTTTTATACTTACGGTTGTACATTTCGTTTGACCGATCTAACCATCCATCGGACGTCGTCGTAATGTTAACGATCATCATGATTATTTTTTATTATTATTTATAATTGATTGGTTTACGTGCTAATTATTAAGCAGCTAGTGCCGTTTATTTTATATTTCTCGTACAGTGTAATGTGTATCACCGCTGTTAACATATTTTATTAAAACTTTGCCATATAATACCTTCCGCAGTCTCACGTTCTCCACCCCCCGCCCCCACCCTCCCCCACCTCATTCGATTTAATTTGTCCAGCGTTTATTGCGGAACAATCCATGAATATGCATGTACAACAATCCTGGTGGCGAAACGTGCTTTTCGCGTCCCCTCGTTTCCCGTCGCAGAATCCATCTTTGTGCGCCGCGTTTGTGTCGTCGTCGTTTCGTTACAACGTTATCGAAAGCGATCATCAGAAGCGAAATGAAGAGGAACGGCGAACGCACAAAAGCCTTCGACGCGACGCAACAGAAACCGAGGAACAAGCGGTCCGGATGCGGCCGAAACGTCGCGTTGTTCTCGGAAGTATATGTCGTGCGCCGCGCCGTTCGTAGCTTCGCGGAAAAATGCTCAGGCGGTCGTGGTCTTTCCGCGGACGAAACAACCCGAGCGGCAGAGCGCTTTTCTTTTTCTTTCCAATTTCCACTCGAGGTCCTCCGGGGTAATTCGAAATGAAGAGGTCGTTTCCTGTCTCACGCGAAGCCCGAGG
This sequence comes from Halictus ligatus, assembly GCA_028454255.1. Lineage (NCBI taxonomy): Eukaryota > Metazoa > Arthropoda > Insecta > Hymenoptera > Halictidae > Halictus > Halictus ligatus. The sequence continues at coordinate 7,421,648 of CM052131.1, forward strand.
TGCGTGTACCCCAGGGAACCAAGACCGATATCGAAACCGAAACACGCGACCGATTATGTAACGGCAACATTTGTTTCGCTATTAACCCATTAACGCCCAAGAATTCTTTTTTAAATTTTAATGAACGATGGACAAAACATCTAGTCAATCTTAGATGGCGCTAGAAGCAAACAAATATAATCTTGTTATCCTGTACTCAAGCGAGTACAATGGGCGCTAATGGGTTAACGTCAATATAAACGCGTGGTGTCCTTCAACTATAACGAGAAATACACACACGGTAGTGCACACTTAAGCGTGCGCTGCTATTCCTCCTAATTCCAAAAAAAAAATGAGACCTCAGGCTGAGCTTTGAGCGGGCGGATTCCTTCCTTCAGTTGAATTCGCAGAATCCCCGCTTAAGTGTCCGCCTTCGGTCCCGACCGCGGACGCTTAATCGTGCATTACCGTAGCTCGTGCAGCAAGATTGTGATCGGTCGGTTTCGAATCCTCGATGTGCCCTTCCTTTCTTTTCGAACATTATTTTTTCTTTTTCTATACACCTCGGTGATCATTTGTTTCGGACGATCTTGGGCGACGACTGATTTCTCTGGTAAATGTGAACTAATCCGAGTCAACTCTTTTGGACCTTAGAGCCCGCCGAAACGATGCCCCACGGTTTGAGCTGCTTTGTCTTGCGACCGGAAGTCATTGCAGTGTCCAGAGTCTAGTGTCACTTCTTCCGTTTACACTATTTATCGTTGATGATTTTGCCTCAGCCGGACGTTGCGCGTCGCCGGGTTCGGGCAAGGATCGATTGTATCTTCACCTCGAGGAAATATAAAATAGATGATTTCACATAGATCACAGTTCAATAAACTGTAACAAAAGCAATGAAAGAAAATAATGCTATTTTTATATGTTGCATCGTCTGCCGTGGTGATCTATAGTTGTACGAGCCATACATTTACGTTACGTTTTTCCTCCCCTTCTTTTATTCGTCCACCGATTGGGCCATTTCGTGTCACGTCGTTGATTTCATTCCACTTTATTGCCGGAGGTGTTCACGACGCGATCACACCGTGGATCATGCCGTTTCTTTGTGTCGGACCCGATATTCGAGTCGTACGACAAAAGATATTGATATATCGTATTTTTTTATACCGGTTCTATCAAATTACTATACGTTCGAGTGGTGTCGTCAGAAATTGTGAGAAGCATTCGCGTATACTTTTGACAAGGAATGTCCCATTAATAATTAATATCATCAACATTAGCAGCTTAGAAGTAAACGATGAGAAATATTTCTGAAGATGATCCAAAGGATGCTCTTGCTCACAATTGATCTAGATTACAGCATTAAGATTTACTATTATTGTATTATTATTACTATATCTACATTCTTTTTAAGAATCTACCACTATTACTTTACGAAACCATCTGTAAATAAGTATTTTGTATTCCTGCAAGAATAAAATTAAGAACCATTAAATTGTTTACTAATTATTTCCAACCGTCCCGTTCCGTTAGTGAACGTCGCCGAAACTCATAAAAAACCGCGTGGAAATCGGAAACATAATCGATAAATTGATGAGATTTTTTGTATATTACAAACAGGCCTTTATACTTCTTCTATCATCGTTTATTTAATGGCTCATTGCGGAGTTCAATCAATTACAATAAATCGGATACACGCAAACAAATAGAAGTACAGATTACAATAAACTCATTTTAAGAGTAAACTCTATGTTATACTATTTTCCTAATATTTATAATATGCGATAACATCATTTAAGGCTTTAGTATTTACAAGGAAAAATAATAAACTAGAAAGCCAAATATATGTAAAAGTGTTTAGTCCTCGAAATTCTAATAGATAAGCGGCTAATAACCAAAGACCTTGGCTGAGGAGCCAGATAAAACATAAGCATAGAAATCTTTTGAGACTTATTCCAAATTTCGGAAGACACAGTGGCAGCAGGGATAAAAACCAGAAAAAGTATTGCGACGTTAACACTGGATTGTATGTTACCATTACCATAGCTTGCGTAAACATTGCAAATGGTAATTCAGATTTCTTTGAGTATGTATACGATAGGGTCAGTAGCAATATGAATTGCGGTAAAAACGTAAACATTTTTTGAATTATGCTTGGTAGATGATTTGCAGATAAATACAGCATATAGAAGTAAACGGAAAAATTGTGTCTCGTATCTTTACGGACCACGTGATAAATGAAACTTTCATACAGAAATTTATATCCGTAGAAATAATAATTTACGATAGTTAAAAGAATCATGAAAGATACACAACTTGATACCAATTTCCGCTGATTTTTGTTTGGCATTAGATTTTTGTTATTAAGAGATAAATACATTGGTAGACTAAATACAATAGGATATAGTCTGAAATGAATTGATAAACCATGTAGTAAGCCTGCTAATATGTATTTATCTTGAAGAAATAAATCCAAGGTCAACATAACTAAGAATACAGCCACAGAATCTGCATTTCCTCTAGTTGAAATAATAACTGTGAAAGGATTATATAGCCATATCAGAGAACAATTGTGTTTCACTTTCTCATTACAGTTTTGCGAAGACAGAATTCTTTTTATCAACACTGCTATCAGTATGTCAACAAAAGAGAATAAGATTTTTCCAAAATTCTCATGTAAAAAGATATTTGGTGTCAAAAGGAGAGCGAGTAATGGTGTATAACGATAAGTATCACGTTCAAAAGGAGATCTTCCTGCTACCATGTGTCTCGCTGCATCCGTAAACACTTTATAATCAATATCCGTGTATGGAACATTGAAGGTCTTATCGTGAAAGTTGGTATAGGCTACTAAAGTTATTCTAAGCACGAAGGCTATTATACAATGTTTCGTAAATAATGATACACTCATTGTTAAAATACGAGCTAGACTTTTCATAAATACAAATACCACTTAGTTACTTTCAAGTGAAATTTTAAGATAATTTCTGCTTTCATAACTTTGTATTATATTTTGCTGCAGCTTTCATTAGGCATGTCTTAAATGCATTGAACTCCCCTTCACAATCATTCTTTTGCAAATCGGATTTTGCCAATACGCATGCCGCATACTTAGCGCCAGTATCACGACACTCGGCAACAAGAACTGGATACTTCCTCAATCGTTCTTTTGCTTTTTTCACTGCTTCCATTGTGATAGTACTAATATAAACACATCTCACATGTCACTATATATATATTTACTACATATTAGTACATCTTTCTGTATGATTTAACTGTAAAATCATATACACTTCTAATGTTTCAGTTGCTTATTTGCTTGTTCCTTCCTCTTAAATCTGAAGTATCCTATCTTCTTTTCAACCTTGGGAAACTTGATTTCGTGAAAAACATAGATAGCGAAAGAGAGACATATAATGTCCGCAATTTGAAATTTTCTTAAATGTCTAGCAGGCAATAACGGCAACTGTGGTACCACCATAATCTACTTTTGAGCTTTCCTCTGCAAAAAATCAAAAAACCATATATTAATATATGTTATATCTAATAAATTTCAATAATAATTCTTGCAGTAGACAATTTCAGTGTACAATATGCATAATTCTACATCTTTGGTTTGATGGATATTTGACCAATAAAGTCAGTGCAGAATTGTCATCGATTTTGAAAATAAAGGTCTATGCCTTACCACGAGATTTCTTTTCAGGCATGGAGAGCAGACATTCCACGCTGATTTTCAATATACTTCACTTATAATACTTTCTCGTCGTAAATATAAATATATTGTGAATAGGGATAGTTTAATCATGATTGAATATTTATCATTTTTCAGGAAAATGGTTGCGTTCTCGCCAATGGTTCCTTTTTCAAAATTGGTCCACACGTTGAGTAGAATGAAATAGGGAATCAGTGGAATCAAAAAGAAGATTAATCTTTTGACCTTGATTTTCAAAGCCAACGACTATCTTTAACACGGACTTTTGTGGTTAAATATTCACCAAACCTAACGTGTAGAATTACACATTATTTATCGGTGCTTGTCCTCTTGTACTTACATAATCCACAGTATTGTGCTCGTAAGGCTTCGATATATCGATCCCCTCACAAACTGTTGATCGGCTTTTATGTTTAATGCAACACTGCCTTATTTCTTCAATAACAGTATCACAACGTGACGGTTGATAGACGTTGTCTGAAATGAAATATACGTTTCGTGATAAGAATCTCGCTCGAACCTCAACCACAGTTACGTAAAATTAGATAAGCAAAATACAACTACAAACCTTTCAAACACTGTTGCAGTTTGCATGCAAACTTTTTACACGGATCAGAACTTGTCATGCAGGGAAGAATTCAGAAAACAAACTTACACCAGAGTTTTCCAATTCCTAAGTTCCCGACCGACAAACAATAGAGGAGCAACGTTCCAACCTCCAAATCAGCGATGATATTATTGGACGGATCCTTTCGCGCATGCGCATCCAGCGCAGTAGCGTATCTATTTTGTAGAGAAAGTAATATTACTTTTAATTGTTACATCGTACAAAATTTTGCGAAATTATGCAGAGTAATCGAGATACCCCATTATAGCCAAACTTTTACTTCACCGATGATAAAATCGTCGGACATGCGCGAAAAAACCTGCCTTATAACCAACACTGATTACCATCCGTTCACGGTAGTGATGGGCATTATCGACTACATTCAACTATCGACTAATTACTATTTAGTTACTACGTACTATCGAATATTTAGTCGATAGTTTTTAATCGATAGTGCTCATCACTAGGTTCATGGAGACATTTTCGCCACGAACGTGGCGGTGCGTGGTAGACAGGCGCCGACATGAAAATCACCGCGCGCGATTCAAACGACAGTATTTCTGAACAACACAATTCTCTTTTTTTTTTCAGAAATCCTCACGTTTGCTTTGTCATGTATGCATATGTGAAACTTCCTATTCAGCTTGACATTGTTTTTTAGTGGGCCAAGAGTTTATGGATCCCATAAAGTTGTCCGGCAGACCATAAAGTGGTCAGCCGGGCAGCGATATCTTTCGTTGGGAAAGAATAGAATATGGTCATACCTTCTCGCTCTAATACTAAGCGTTGTCGAGGGGACAATAAAAGAAGAAGAGGGGACAGAGATTTTTTTATCGCAAAAAGAACATGGTCGTCTTACATCGAAAGAAAACTGTATCTATGTGTGTCTCACTCACACGCAATGTTTCTCATTTTTCCTCCTACTCCGTGCTTCTACTTGACAGCAGAGAAACAAAACTCTATTATGGAAATATCTTATTGTACAGATTTTTAATCGCCGTCGAAATTATTAAGCGGTACATATAATAAAGCAGAAAAGTAGTAGGTCATCGTCTAATTAATTTTAAATACCTATTGATTTGAAACATTTAAATATCAACAAACGAAGACGATAGAAGAAGAGGGCGTCGTGAGCAACCTCGCTACTGCACACCTGCACAGTTATGACACAAGCAGCCGACAAAACTCAGTCGCTGTACATATTTAATCATCAACGAATGTTTTGTTAGGTTAATCTATATAAATCGTACATTTATTCAGTCAGGAATACAATAATGTTGGGGAAAATCAAAACAAAGCAAGAGAAGGGAGGTAAATGGTCTAAGTATAAATTGAATTATCGTTTCTTTCATCTATGTAAGTCTGACACATTGTGTACTTTTCACATCTGTAGTAGGTTATGTTATTGTTTAATAGCAAATTATTGTAACATTCTTATCGCAATAATAAATACATATTCAACTTGTGGAAAATGCTTTGTCGCTTAACAAAAGATATCGCTTTGCTTAGAAATTTTTAAACGTTGTCAGTTTTCCACATGACAAATATTTTCCTAGTCATGTAATTTGATATTCTGATTTTTTCAGAAATTGTTGCGTACAGTGAAGCAGCTGTTTTAAATAATGCTGCTGTTGTGGAATATTGTAGGATATCAATGGCAGCTTTGTCAGGTGGTACAGCTGGTTTATTAGGATTAACAGGTTTATACGGTTTTGGATTCTACATTTTTGCAGTATTCGGATTATGGGTAAGATAATTCACGAAGAATAACAAAGCAACGTTCATGACACTATAATCTATTTTATAGGCAATGTTATTGCTAAAAGCTGGAGGTCAGTGGAAGAAATATTTTATAAGCAGGCGAAATCTTTTAACAAGTGGATTTTTTGGAGGTCTATTTGTATCCTTTAGATCAACGATAAAATGAGTATTTAACTCTCGCACTGCTGACGACGCAGAGTCTAATGCCAGAGTCATTTTTGATTCTCATTGATAGCTTACCATTACTAATTCACTGTCGCTCGGACTTCATCGTTATGTGTATACCACTAGAATCGTAAGTCACCAGTGACTCTGGCACAGTAGTTGGAGGGTTAATACAACATACTCTGTCATATACGTATTTTTCTTAATAGGAAGTATTATCTATGTAATAGACATATGTTCTATTTTGGACGTATCCTTTCAAAATATTCAAATGCTTATGCATAATCATAATCAACGTGTATTATATCTTTATTAAACTTATATACAGTGGATTCCAGTTAATTTGGATGCCACTTAATCGGGACTGCTGCTTATTTGGGACAAATACCGAGGAACAGAAACAAAAACTTGAATACAATACTATTGAGACAGTAAGCCGCTTAATTGGGACAAATTGTCTGGTCCCAATGTGTTCCAATTAACCAGAATCCACTGTATATCCGGAATATGTATGTTTACATATTTTCCTCAACGCGTAACCAGATTTTTATATGGTATGGTACATGTCTACTGATCCAAAGGATAATTAGTTCTAAGAATTTCTATTTTTTAACTAAATAGGTGCGTCGTTAATGAATTACATATATCACAAACAATTTGCAAGTTACTAGCCAGAGAAATTACACTGTCGGAAAAGCACAGCGTGATGTGTATATGTGTGTACATAGGATAAATCCTTTCAAAAATATATCTATTCCACCGTTCCATTTGTTCAGTTTCGTTCATTATTACATCCTATTTGAAATGTAAACGGTGAAATCGTTACAACAATACAACTTGTATGTGTAAGAATAAACTTTGAAATTTGCCCGATGCGGCTGCCCTCGACAGAACGTGTTGTTGCTTCCTGTACGTTTCTTTTTAACACCGAGAGTCTCCACTCCTGTCTTCACCTTCGCGTTTATGATCTTGAATAATACAGATCAAGTATCGTCCGCATCAGCATGTCCTAAAAACCGTGGGCTGCTAAAATGATTGCTAAACGCTATTACTACATGAACATTCGTTTCCATAGGTCTATTTATTTCACTGATCACGTACTATGCATACAATAAATAACAAGATACAGTACACAAACATTGTAAACAAAATGTTATAAAATCTAATCATTTTTTTCCACATAAATATATTATCTAATGTGTAACAAGTGAGTGAACACATCGAAAATGCTTGAAATATTACAATAACAAAATCTTTGACTTGCTTCTCTTTTTAGCTAATCGTATGAGCAAAGAACGTCATACTCGTCGCGTAATGCATCGAACGTGCAAACTTCTGTTTAACTGTCTACACGATAGAAGTCTCAATTAACTCTTATTGAAAAAACGATACGATCGTTATAATATCGCAAACGGGCTGTCAACAATAGATAACACTATCGCTTTTGTACTTGGCATGCTCACATTTTTATTGCATTCTGCATATTCGACCATTACAATATTATTATTGAATACTTGACAATGATTTTAACGGTACCATTAATTAAGTTACAACGGTGTTCATGTTTCAAGATATCTTCGGCAGTGAAACATATTTCATCTCTATCGATCTCCTCGGCCGTTGCAACGATTTCATCTAAACAACGCGGTGTAGGTGAGCACAGTTTTCTTTAACCGCAAAACAAAATCAACATTCCTATTAATCAGATCTTGGTCTCGGAACTTTCTTCAGGGGGTTGTGCGCTCACGCATCGACAACTATCCGAGATATCCTCGAGAGGTGTACCCGTTTCAAGGCCTTCCAGCTTTCGTTCTTGGTCCATTTTATCTAGGTCGTCTTTGCTCAAATGGTACACTATCCCGGCTCCGTAACCATCGCCCAGAACATTTATGGATGTCCTGATGCGATCCCTTCGAAGAATAAAATGCTATGTACAATCTGCTCGACGTTGTGAACGGGGTAAAAAAGCCAAGAACTCACAATAGCCAATCGACAGCGAACAGCAAAGAAACGTCGCTCGTGGGTAAGCCCAGAGCAGTGAGTACAATTAACATGGTTATTAAGGCAGCGCTGGGAATACTTGCCGCCCCTATGCTTGCCAGGGTAGCTGTAAGACTGCAGAAGCAAACATAAATGAAACTAAACTATGCGATTAGCCGTGACATGGTCACGCGGATGGTTACGCACCTTACAGTTATAACTTCGCCTATTCCTAATGAAATTCCGTTCATCTGGGCGATAAAAATCGCGGCGACCGCCTCGTAAAGCGCGGTTCCGTCCATGTTGACCGTAGCGCCGACCGCTACCACGAATCGAGTCACTCGTGGATCGATTTTATTATTTTCCTCGAGGCAGCGGAAGGTTATCGGCAAGGTCGCCGCGCTGAAACCATCAAGACAACGGCGATTACAATGTCCCCGGAAGTACGAACGAATTTCATGAACCGATTACCTGGACGCCGTCCCCAAAGCTGTAACCCAAGCCTGTAACATACCCTTGAAGAACACGGCGGGATTTTTACGCGTTAAGAACCAATATATCGCGGGCAGGGTGATTATACCGTGGATCAGCAGGCCGAGGATCACCGTGATCATGTACAGAGCCAACATCTGCGCGGTTGCCGCCAAATTGGTGATCGACATTATTTTCCCGGCTATCAGACACATGATGCCGAATGGAGAGTACCTGCGTGACATTAAGACTAGAGCCGACATTGCTTCGTCTAATCACTGAGTGCAGGGAGGAGTGCGCCAAGAGTGAAATAACGTTCTGACCCGATCGCTCACCACATCACAACGATACTGACGAGCTTCATAATGATCTCGTTCAGCACCACGAAGAAATCGACCATCAATCTTCCGCGCGGACCGATCTGACCGGCGACAAGGCCGAACGTGATGCAGAACACTATCATGCCCATCACGTTCGTTCCATCTTTATAGATTAACGTCGGCTCTAGGACGTAATCGCTCTGATTCGCGCTCCCTACGATCAGCACTTTCTTCTTTACATAAGTGGTCTGCGCTTGCTGGAAGCACGCCTGCATCAAGTTATCCGGCACCATGTTTCTAAAATATGATACTCATTACTGGCGATCGCGGACATCATGCCCCGCGCCTCCTCTGTACCTAATTATGTCCAGGATCGCGTCCAGCGTGGAAACTTTCGCGTCGTCCGGCCTGGGCGCGGTGATCGTCGATTTGATGCTCGGATCACCAGGATGGATCAGCAGCACCATCAGGATACCGATTATCGCCGCGAGAATGGTCGTCACCGTGTAATACGTCAGAGCTCTGAATCCCATTCGACCGGAGCTCCTCGCGTCCAGCTGCGCCATTCCTGGTGAACGACAAAACGGACAGATACAGCGTAGGAGGAAACGTTTTTTCTCTACGGGTCTAAATTATAATCACCGGAGACAAGCGAAGAGACGATCAGGGGCAATATGAACATCTTCAACGCTCGCATGAGGAGCTCCCCGGGAAAACTGAAGAGAGCGATGGACGGTGGCGAGGGATCCGCCAGCCGACCAAGAAATCCCAGAATCAATCCCAAGAAGACCCCAATCACCGTGAAGACGAGAAGCAAGTTCTCTTGTATCCAATCGACTACCTGCAGTGAAATTCGTGCTCGATACGAAACGATAGGAAAATCTCGAATGACAATAAGGTTGCTACTAACGATTTGCAATCTGTCGAGCGGTGTCATTTGATGACGCGCTTTGCTCTCGTCCTCGGTCGGTATCTTCTCGATCTCGTCGACGCATGACCTGGAAATCGTTCCTGGTAAGTGAACAAGATAGATAGGCGGAGAGCAATCGGTCGAAGGGCCGCGAATCTCACGTGTGAGTTTCCTTGACCTCCGAAGTACCCCTGAGGACTGCAACGGCCCCAGATATGCGTTGCGTCAACGACATCGCGGTTGATTCGGTAACAGGTCGCTTTAGGAGTCCTTGAAAAGTCTTCCTCTGGGCACGAGGAAGATCATGAACACGTTTTCTACCATCCCGCGGTCCTCAACCGCCGTGGCATCTGCGTTTTACAAAACGAGAAAGGATTATCGTCGTGGAAACGGTGACTCTGCCTCTGGCGCGTTTAGGTACGAGGCCTACTTCCCGTTAAGTGACCTACGTACTAAAAAGAAAGCGATTCTAATGGTTAGTAAACACTGGATCGAGCAGCGGAGGACTTTGTCACGGGACTTGATCGATAGAAGAATAGATCCTTCAGAGAAGGTCACACCTGAGCCCGTGGTAACCGACGCACCGTTCCAAGATCACTGCACTGGGTACCCGCGGAATCGTGTAACAAGCTCAGCGACACATCTGTAACCGCGGATCTTGGCGGGTCTTTTACGCGCGATGGACAGCCGAGTGACTACCGTATGATCGAAACCCCGGGACTTGGCTAGGTATCGCGTAGTTACGATCCGCCGTCACGTAGATAATGTGCCCCATCCAGGAAGCTGATTAGAGGCGCGGGAGAGGGGACAGGGTGCACGCCGAAAGAGGAAAGGGAGGCTGGGCCAGGAGCGAAAGAGACGGCCGGCTACAGGAAGAAGGCACTCATCGCGACGGGTCGCACGGCACTGAATAAGCAGAAGGGAGAAAAATATGTACCACGCGAGTCTGTTTCGCGTAGAAATAGACCCGTGTCGATTGGATCCACGGCATCGGTTAAATTGCTCTAAATGGAGAACGCGAACGGTTCATCCCTTGACGCCGTACCCCTTTTCGAACGATCAAAGTATTAGGGGGACCCATAAGTAATCAATTATTTTGATATCTAAAACAAACTCTGTAGTAAATTCAAGTTTTTATTTCTTAATTTATTATATAATCTCCATCATTATCACGGACAGTTTGCCATCTTTCAAATTTTCAATCCCCCTCTTCCAGAAATCCAGGGTTCGTCAAGCAAAATATGACTCGAGGTGCCTCCTAACATCTTCTATAGAATGCTTTATTTCTTAAATAATACTCCAGAGATCTGAAAAGATCGGAGGGAGCAATATCCGGTGAGTACGAGGGTGCGTATGGGGCCGGGCATTGTCAATTTGCAGTATTACACCTTTTCTGTGGGCTAAAGATGTCCTCTTTTTCGATAGTTCTGAATACAGCCATTGTAATTGCTGACGATATAACTCAGCAGTAACTGTTTCTCCAGGTTTCAACAAATCAAGGTGAATTATGCCACGACAGTCCCACAAAATGCACAGTAACACCTTTCTAAGTGATAAGCTAGGTTTAGGGGTTGATATTGCGGTATGATTTGCAGAAAGCCATTGCTTAGAACGCTTTATGTTATTACAAAGAATCCATTTCTGGATAGCTGAAATCTGGATAGCAATAAAGTGCATATTGATCGACGATTATCCTTGTTGGTCTCGGATAATTGATGCGGTACCGATAATCCTTGCCTACATGCCCATCCCATTTCGTGTAGGTGCATTTATATAGTTGACCATGTGGACCCAAGGCTTCTCGATAATTCTTGTATACTTAATTTTGGATCAGCTTCCACTAGAGATTTTAGGGTGTCATTATCAAATTCAACTGATCGTCCACTTCGAGGTTTGTCAGAGAGATCACAATCACCAGCAGCAAACCTTCTGAACCAACGTCGACACTTGTTGACCTTCGATACATCTCCATAAACATCGCAAATTTTCTTTATTAAATTCTTTATTAAATTTTCTGCATTAAATCCCGCGTGAAAATGAAGAAGTACGCAATAACGAATATGATCCTCGGAAGGTACGGCCGCCATTTTATTATTGTATAAAAATTACACTTTTTAGAATATTTTGACCACAGGCTGCTTTACCGAAAACTGTAAAAGAATACATGTTTTCTTTTGAACGATCGGCACAGAAGTAAAGTCAAAACAAATTCTTTATAAATAATTGATTGCTTATGGGTATCCCTAATATATAAGTGTTTATTTACACTGTTCCACTCATTCAGAACGGAGAACATCGCTTCCATCAAAGACGTCCACGCTGTTCACCTTTATTCGCGGTCCAGTTCTTCTTCAATTGCTCTGGCAATTGTTTAATCAATTGCCAGTCGACGCTCTCGTTTGTAGAACAAACTAAAAAAGAAAATAGATCGGTGTCAAAAATGAGGACGGGGATTAGGAAATTTGTTACTCAGATGTGTGGTCATTTTTCATCAATATAATTAAGTTATAGTATGATTTGCAGAAAGCAAATTCGAGTTAAATATACATTTTTAGAGTACATCATCATGACTCTGCGACCAGAAAAAAGCGTAATCGATAGCATGTGGGACAACACCGTTGTCTGCACGATTGATCTATCAAATGATTTGCTATAACGCAAGAAAAACTTTGGCGATAGATCTGGTTCGCGAAAGATTAGCCCACTTCTGCAGCCTTGGCCAATATTGAAATTCATGGAAGGAACTCGGAGAATCGTGGATCTTCTGTGGATCGCTCAATTGCGGATTGCACAGTCACGTTTCGCCTTCGTAAATTTCTGCTCATCAGATTAGTGTATAATAGACCGTGTACGCTCGCCTTGAGATCTGTTGGTAAATCTATAAACGACAGCTCGAGCGTGCTTTCAGCGTACTCGTCAAAAATACAGATCGCAATTGGAACGCTCGTTGTAGGTTATTTTGAAAGCATGTAGGATACTGGTCAATTTATAGGGCCCCTTTGTATATCCGTTGGGAGGTAACGTAATTCCTCTAGTAATGATGGCTATGAGTGATGTCTATATGTAGAGCAATATCGGGTACACTGTAGATAGCGTACACGTGTAATGCGAGAATACACTGATTCTTATCTCGGTAGGATGCTCGTTAAAATTTTGTCGAATTTAAAGGTAAAAAAAGTAAGATATGTACGTGTACGCAAAGATTTGGCAAGGTCTAGAAAAATTATTAAAAATCTACAGAACAATTAGTTGATTGTTTAAAATTATGCCAAGGCCTCTAATTTTCACTTTATACGGTATGCTTTTTGAATGATGTGATACGTCTAATATGTCCGCGATGTTTGACGGACATCTGTGTCATGTTCACTGGTTGTCCGTAACTACTTCGCAAATCTGCGTTTCAATTCATCATGTAACGATTCCCGGCAGATGTCAAATGCATTTATTAAATAAAAATAAGAAAGATAACGTCGATACGAGTTTCAACAGACAGATAAACTGAAGACGACAGGGAGGGAGTACGTCCTTTAGGATATAAATTGTCGCGATTCTGCACGTGGAATGCTTTCATCCAGCGAAATAAGTTTGTATTGCTTTCCGTATTCTTCTGGCTGAATCATGTTAGACAGACATTTTATTAAAATATTAAGCCCTGCAGAAAATATTCGATCAAAATATAATTGTTGAACGATTTATTTACAATATAGAATATTAAACATAGCATAAGAGACAACGATATTACAGTGACAGGCGCTTGGTTTGTTTGATCGAATAATTTTTGCCAGAGTTACTAGAATGAAGACGTTCAGCATGAGTTCCATTGAGAACTTCCGCGACACAGTGCAATCGAGAAAGCCTAGTTTTCAATTAATCGTGCGCGACTTATGAAGCTAAATCTTGTTAAACATTTCGACTCACAAACGGTAAAATAACGTTTAAAAATTCTGCTAAATAATACAAAATTTGAGTAATAAGTGTGTAATTTTTGCCACTGCAAACCCAATGTATGCGCTGTGGAGGTGAACAACGACATAAATTACAATTGTTACACCGAGAACAGGGAGTGGAATCCGCAAAAGATTTCTTTAAAGTTTAACTGCACTTTCTATTTACGGCATTTGTTTAAATATTTCAATGAATGCTTTCATTTTACAGATCCGTTAGATATGAGTGCAGCGCGGGGTACTAGAGAGTCGCAGGGCATTCTGGGTGTACAGGAGGTATCGTGGTCAATCCTGTCGTCCATATTCGGCAAATCTTTGCATGTATATTTTAACCGTATTATTGTTACACTTTCAGTGAAACCATTAATCGACGTTATCGAGACTGCAGGACGCGTGGGATCGATCAAATTTGCACGACTGCTCGAGACCTCAAATTTGGCAGAGGAATTACGAAACGGTCCTCCTGTCACAGTCTTTGTTCCCTCCGAAGAAGCATTTGATGTGAGTTCGACATGTAGAGTAGAACTTTATTAACACATGTAAAACAAAAATAGGCGAAAAATGTTGTCGGTAATGTGGTCACTCTACCTTATCGCGAATTTACGAAGACCGGGCCCTTACGGTCAGGGTGCGGACGAAATTGAAGAGAATCTCTATTGGAAGAGCTAATCTTTCGTTCAAGTATTATCTTTATTATCTTGCCAGAATGGTTGCTGGACGGTAATAACTATATAAATCTGATCGCAAATCATATAGCAGACAGACGGATAATGTCGAGTCACTGGCAGGCGAATCTTCTGATTCCGTCGAGATTGCAGAGAAACGTTTTAAGAATCAATAAATTTTCCAGCGGAGTAAGTATCGTGCACGTTTAATGAATAATCAGTAGACAGTTGATTTTATGCTGTCTATGTTTATGCTGTAATATAAAATTGAGTAGGCGTAATTTAAAACAGTCAAAATATTAGAAGAATTTAAGAATACTGTTATATTGTTTTCAACCTATTAAATATATTAAGGAAGAAAATGAATTTATATTCTACTACTTATATTCTATTTGTGTTTCAATTTAAGTAGAAAATTTTTATTTTGCATAAAAATCCGCTGTCTAATAATCAGCCTCTATATCGATTGTCTAATCCGTTTGTTGCGCAGATGGAGACAGTAAACTGTCATCGAATTGTTCGCAAAGATCAATTTTCCACGAATGGAGTTGTGCACGTAATCGACGGGGTACTGGACCTTGCTCTAGCAGAACATTCGGACATAATTGAGCTTGCCGCGAAAGATGGTAGATTCGGGATATTTCTAAGAGCACTCGAGAACAGTGAATTAGGCAGTAGAATGAGGTACAGCGACGTGCCGTGTACAATTTTTGCGCCCACGGACGACGACTTTCGCCATCTTCCGAAGCAACAGTTGGACGAGATGATGGCCAAACCTGATGCATTAAATGGTACGAAAATATTCAAAACGGTTCTTTTACATTTTTCTTCTTTACGTAAAATGTATATTCCGCAGCGTTAATTGCATATCACATCGTTACGCATCCTGTATGCGTACCCAACGTAATTTCGGAGTATCGCGCGACCACGATGAAGCAACAAGAACTGACTTTGAACTGCGGTCCGCACGGTACTACCGTGAATCAGGCAAATTTGAAAACTCAAATGTATCACGGGAAAAATGAACTCTTGTATATCCTGGATCGTGTACTATTTCCTGACCGAGGTATTTGTTTATAAAAACCGAGCTGTGAAAATATTTTCTAACGTTTTCGTATTCATTTGGATTCCAGCAAAATCAATTATGGAGTCGCTGAAGGAAGAAGGACTGCTCACATTTTTGGGGATAATTAGAACAGCTGGCCTAGAAGAGAGTCTGAGACGATTGCAACATTTCACGATGTTTGCGCCCTCCGAAACGGCTATGCACTGTATGTATGGGTTTTTAATTAATTATAGCATTTCGTTCGGTTAAATATTATTTTGCAGCTCTGTTCGAGCAACAACTCGTGACGTTGCAGAGGAACTAGAAGAGTGCTCGTGACTTCGTACTGAATCATGTGGTTACAGGAACGTACTTTACCAACGAAATAAGCAGCAATCAAGCAAGGTATCCAGAAATTAAACATTTCTACGCTTTGTAGAATACGTTTGTCAAATTAAAACTTGTTACAGGTGGCCAGAACACTCGAGGTGGGAATCCCTTTGCGCTTCCAAGTGTATCGAGGTACATTCGGTGTCGAGAACGCCCTTATTGTGAAAGCTGATAAGGGATGCAGCAACGGTGTTTTACACGTGATCAGTCACGTACTACATCCAGCAAAGGAATCTTTGGAGTATATCCTAAGGAGGGAGGGCAACTTTAGGTACATCAGAAATAAAAATTAGTATTATCAGATATGGACCTTGTATGATAACATCACAGTCGAGGTATAGGAGTAGACTAATCACCATATGGGGTTACGTATCTCACATGTAAACAACTGGTTTTCTTACGCCCTCTACGCTGACGAACGATAAATGTTGGAACTAGATCCACAAAAATGATCAAATATTGGTCAAATACAAATGATTGACGAGTTATGTACATATCTGATGTTATGGGCCCGGGTGAGTAACGTGACTTTTCAAGATTCGGTGGTCGGTATCTGCCGTACAGTTTCCTTTACAGAAATGGTATTACCACAGACGACATCTAGGAGTAGACTAATCACTATATGGGGTTTCGTGGCTCGCATGTAAACAACTGGATTTCCTATGCCCTCTACGCTGACGAACGATAAATGCTGGAACTAGATCCACAAGAATAATCAAATCTGGTCACATACAAATGATTGACGAATTATGTATGTAATGTTATGACTATATGTTCAAATTAAATTTTTTTATTTGATGTCATTATGTTATATATCTACAATTATCTTTATCAATACAATATTAATAAATATAGATGCCACGTTTTAAAATTATAGAAATACAATTTTCATACATTTATTTTATACATTTCTCCATACGTATAAATATTATTCGTCTTTATTATTATTCGTATAATTATTATTCGCCGTAATGAATTGTAATAATTTAAAAATATACTTAAAATACACATCTTCTTATTAAAACATTTCATGATGTACGGATGTTGTATTAAAATAATAGTTTACATCATTTTCAAATAATTTAGGTGTAAAAATACTTTTTCCAGCTTTTCGGTGCACGTACTCCACAATCGCCACGATTTTTCCAAGGTTTCCGATAATCTGAGATTAATCTAAGATTAACAGTATTCAGATGTCTACAAATTTCAATTCATAAAATTTCGGAAAACAATTTTTTTTGTAAAAAGTGAGGATCAATTTAATATTTTAACTGTTAAGATATATTTTTGATTCCATAATGTTATAGCTGATGTTAAGACGAATTCAATGACCTACTACATTATGGCATTGAGCCTATATATAACGCTTAAATAATTTTTTCCGGCTTTTCGGGCAAAATACCCCACTCGGCGTCCTCTCCTTACATTGAGCTGCCATAGTTAACAATAGTCGCTACGCTTACCTACAGCCGACGCGCTCTTGCCTATCGTCGCCGCGCTCCCTCTCTTACCTACAACCGACGCGCTCTTACTTACCTACCGTTACCACGCTCTGGCGTCTAGCCGCTTCGGTCTCTCCCATACCTACAATCGCCGCGCGGCACCGGTCAACCACAATCGGTACGCTTACCTACAGCCAACGCCCTCTTGCCTATCATCGCCGCGCTCCCCCTCTTACCGACAACCGACGCGCTCTTACTTATCTACCGTTACCACGCTCTGGCGTCTAGCCACTTCTGCCTCTCCCATACCTACAGTCGCCGCGCGGCCCTGGTCAACAACAGTCGCTACGCTTACCTACATCTGACGCGCTCTTACCTATC
>CM052131.1:7439519-7626882 GCA_028454255.1 Halictus ligatus
AAACCATTCACGAAAAGTATTTGGTTCCCTTAATATACGAGAAGATTCAGAAAATAGTCATTGACAGCGTGTGCGCGACGCGTTCGCGCCAGACGGCCATTGCAGCCTTTTCTCAACTCGCCAGGGCCGTCGCTATGTGTAGTCGACGTTGGTACCACTCAAGTATGTCTTTGCTTACTATGCTTAATTACATACATTTCTTTTTTGTCTTTTTGGGTGCCAATCATTACACAAAATTATAATATAGTAAAGTGGAATTTAGACTGAAAAAATTAAAAAGAATCGGGTTTAATGGTATATACTGAAATATATTTTGTATTTTTAAATAATTCTTTTGGTTTTTTAAATTTAATTACCATTAAAAAATGTTCAAAACCACTTATTATAAATATTGTTGTTCAATCTTTTTTCAATCTCAAGTAATTAAACTCATGAAAAGCAATATCAGAAGTAGATTGAATAGGTAGTAATTAAATAGTTAAATGAGATTAGTGATATCAACGTCGTATTTTTTTAAATTAAATTTAAAGTACGTTTTTAATTTGGCTAATATTGATCTAATTTAATTTCTTATTATTATTATGTTATTACACTGTTGTAATTGTAATTGTACAGGGAAGAAGACTGATGTAGTAGAAAGAGCAAGAAAAGTGTTTAACGAAAAAAAGATCATTCCATGCGGGATTCGATCCGGGATTACTATTATTACATTACGTCTCCTTCGATGCACTCGCGTAACAGGCGTAATGGAATTAAAAGGAAACAACATTCTTTTTCTTTTTTATTTCTTTATTATAAAATTGTATCCGCAACAGCTACCATCGTAGAATATTGTTTCCACAATATTACTTCTGGATGATACGGTAGGATGTGATACAAAATGGTACGGTGGCTCTAGAGCCCCCCGAGCGTGAGACAGAAAAATACATTGGGTGATTGGTCTACTCCTATACCTCGTCTGTGGCCTAACCATTGGATGCGAGCGAGGACCCTCTTTGCCTCTGTGTCGTCCCGCAAGACTTCCGATCTATGTTATCTGTGTCTATGGTTTTGGTTATAGTATTTTACTCTTATTTGTCCACAACCATGTTTATTCGAATTAACCTATAAATCTTATAAAGAAATAAATAGTATTCACATGCAACATAATTAACAATGGGGAAAACGTCAAAAGACAAACGGGATATATATTATCGTCGAGCGAAGGAAGAGGGTTGGAGAGCAAGAAGTGCATTTAAATTACTCCAAATAGACAATGAATGCCACATATTGGATGGTTTGTATTTTTAGCGAGAATATCGAACCAGTATAAGTTCAAATTCTAATTTTCTAACTTTCTAATTATACTTTTTCTTCATAGGAGTGAACAAAGCAGTAGACTTATGCGCAGCACCTGGCAGTTGGAGTCAGGTGTTGTCGCGTAGATTAAAGTGAGTGTATTCTAAGATTCAAGAATTTCTGAATAATGCATATTTTACTTAATTCTGTATGAAGCAATTGATGTTCTTTAGGGATTTATACTCATAATATATTTCTACACACACAGCGAGAATTATAAGAAAGCTTTGGAAAACGGAGATGCGAAAATTCCAAAAATTGTTGCTGTCGACTTACAAGCAATGGCACCCCTGGAGGGAGTTATACAAATACAAGGCGATATCACTAATACTAATACAGCAGAGCAAATTATTGCACATTTTGACAATGAACATGCTGATTTGGTAGTGTGTGATGGAGCACCCGACGGTAATTTACAATACCAATGCCCATAGACCAGTAGATTTATAAATGGACAAGCAAATACTATACTAATTTAACAATTAACTACAGTTACAGGCCTTCATGACATGGACATTTACATTCAATCACAACTGCTGCTAGCTGCCCTAAATATTACAACTCATATACTCCGAAAAGGAGGCACGTTTGTGGCAAAAATATTTAGAGCCAAAGATGTTTCGCTACTTTACTCTCAGTTGAAAATATTTTTTCCATATGTTTACTGCACAAAACCTAGCAGTTCACGGAATTCAAGCATAGAAGCTTTCGTAGTGTGCAAAGATTATTCACCCCCCGAGGGTTATACGCCGCATATGCTAAATCCACTTTTGACTCACAAACCATGTGATTTTAATGAGCTGACAGGGGTCAATAGGGTTGTTGTACCGTTCATCGTCTGCGGTGACCTTAATCAGCCAGATTCCGACACCTGTTATCCTCTAGATGTAAGTTATCAACGTATGTCTATAATGTAGATATAATTTTTCCACGGTATAAAAGTTTTGTAAATCTATATGTGATTCATTCCAGTACGGAGGGAAGGAGTACGAGTACCATGAACCAGTACAGACACCAATCGCGCCCCCATATGAACAAGCCTTATTGTTATTAGAAAACAGAGACACTGATTTCAGGAAGCCTGACGTTAGTGTTGTAATAGAGAATATAGACTCGATGTCTATTTCAGATTTTAAGAAGCTAGCAAAGCAAAAACGCAAAGTAACAAATGAAAAAGCAGCACAGTCAGATAGTCAAGAAACTAATAGCAAAGATACATTAAGCCTCTCTGAACTGGCGTCTGCCTCATTATCTGATAGCAAAAGTGAAAATAACGAATGAGAGACATTCCACATTATATAACGTACATAAAAATAAAATTGAAAATATCATTGTTAAATTTTGTAAATATATTCTTATTTTCAGATTTCTGGTCATCATTTTCCACCTTTCCTTTTGCAAATATAATGAACAATTTTCTGAGGCGTTTGTAATTAACAATTTTCACTTTCGTTTATGCGATATATACTAATCGATTTCAAATTCTGCCTCCTGCTAGAATCGTTTTTTTTTATATTGCTATTAGTACACGTGCACGTCCGTGTACAGCGCATTGTCTAAGATGAAACAGTAAACATTGAATCGTTCCAGTTGCGGTGACCTAGTCGAAACATGACACCAGCCGAGGTATTTATCGAAAGAATTATGACGTATTAACATTTCGAACGTACGAAAACTCTAATGTAGTGAAAATTTCATGTTCGGCAGCCAAGTCGAGCTTGTTGCGTGTGCAAGAAGTTGTTCTGTTGTGTCCAGTGCCGGGAACGACACGAGAAGAGGAAACACACGGACCAGCAGCTGAAGTGTCCATTGTGTACGATCCACAAGTTTCCGTTACAATCGCTTGAAGATCAATCGCTGTTCTGTCACATAGCGACCGCTCATCTGCCTCTGCATTGTACTCTTTGCGGGGACATATTCAAACAGTTAAATGACTTGGAGTCGTTTGGTAATTCTTCTCATACAGTTCACTCTTATAAGTCTTTTGCTCGCAATGTGTACAGCACACATTCCACTCGATTTGGTCGAGTGGGCATTTGGCTAACTGGGTATAGATAATAAATATTTCATCAGGATAATCATACTTTTCTCATTCGTGTTTCATACCAATAAAGGCACCTGCAAGTGGTGGAAGTCTCGACATCGCAATTCGCTGACTTCCGACCAAAAGTCCCTGCTGGGAACGTCGCCGTTAATAGACGGAAAGGAAAACGGATACAATGGCAACTTTGTGTCCTTGACCTCGCCCCCGGAGCTCCAGAGGAATACGAGCACCCCGATGGTGCTCAGCCAGAAGAGCAATCTAGAATTGAAGACTCCAATAGTTCCGAACTTTTCGTTGAAGACGCCGAAGACGAACTCGCCGTCGTTGAAGAGCCAAACCCACAGCGACTTCCGAGACAGCGGAACGAGCCACTACGTGAGCTTCCCGTCTTCCGTTTCACACAAGGAAACGCCGTTCCGTTCGGTGTCCTCGAATCGCGGGAACGCGGACAATCTTCCCAGAGGCAATTCCATGCAGCTGAGCGTCATGAAGGAGCAAGAAGAGTACAATTCCAACGTGGACTACAGAGTTGAGGACATGGAACTGACCGGCGTCGAAGGCGAGGTACTGTCCGACACCCACAGCTTATGCGTCCAGGAGAATTCCAGGAGACGATCGGATTCCCTGAAGAAAGTGCGATTCTCGGATCAGTACGAGTCTGCTGTGGAACCTGGTACGCGCAATAACTACAACGCGACAGAGAATGAAGAGTTTTTCGAGGCTTGCGAGACTATGACGTCCGACACGCAAGAATCCCTGGACAAAGCACGGATACAAATTTACGAGGAGAACGCTAAAAATATACAGAAAGAAAATTACAGACCAAACATACCTAGCGTGGATGATAATCGATCTTCTAGCACGACGAGGTTCGTGATGATGATGGTGATGGAGGACAGATCCAACCTTTCGACCAGCGATCTTATAAACTCTGGCTTAAAGAAGTTTGAGGGCATCACTTCCAATATCAATATGTCGAAGAGCGACCTAAACTCTATCGGCTGCAGCTCTTCAACGAAGACTGTCAATAGTCATTGCAGCGTTTCAAGTCGCGAGTGTTATTCTACCTCGATCCAAATGATCGACACTATTCGAAGAGACTCAAGCTCGTCGAACAGTAGCGGTGGCAGTAACAGTTCCGGTGGACTCTTTTACACGGTAGCCAACGCTGTGAAGTCTGTTGTAAAAAGCATTTCTGGTGGGTACATTAATTATCAGTTTTTGGGAAATTTCCAGAAGAATTGTTTTCGTCTAATTCTATGTTACTGTATGCGCAGGCATGGCAATGTCCGGCAATATTGAAAGGGAACAAGTGTCCCAGAGGGAAGACATCGTTCCAAGACCCTCTGCATCGAACACATTCATTCCGATGTCACAGTTCGCAGCCTCACTCCTGCAAAGACCGGGAAAACGTACCAGGGACACTTTGGATAGCTCACCGTCGTCGAAGAGGCAACTCGGTTCAGAAATTTCGCAATTTGAGCCCACAAGTCCACTTCACAAACGGCATCGCGGGTGGTACAGGATCAAGGGTCGGGAGCCGATCGCTAGGATGCGAAACAACCATCTTACTTCTCCCAGAGGAGTGTCCTCGGAAACACAAGTGTTCCATCAGGGATCGTTATCCGTTGGCGACACAGTTCTCCCTCTTCCTTCCAGAGCACACCAATCTACTCAAACCGATTGACACCAAATTGAAATTGGAATTTTCGAGAATTTTTTTCATGTATTTTTATAGATCGCTGTAATCGTTGTCCGATGAAATCCTCCAGTGTCGAATCATCGGTTTTGAGTGGAGTGGTTGAAGATGAGACGGATAATTGCGTCATTTGTGATAATTCTAGCAGCGACCACTGTCAGAACCTTGGATATAAAAATGTTGAACATTCTTAGTGTTTTTTAAAGTTTTATTGTTTTATGTTAATATTTATTCGCAAAATAATAATTACGATTATTGTATAATACATACGTTTTTGTAGTTAAGTTATTAATATACATCGTCAATATCTTGCGCGCAGCACAATGCAGAATTTTAAGTTGTATCTCTAATGATCGAATAACGTGTTTGTAAATATGTACAATAGCAAATACAGAAAAGCTGGGCAAATTGTGATGGCACACTTTTCGAATACGCGTTTAAATTATTTTCTACAATTTTGTATTTTAGAAATTAAATACCCTTGTACTTTTAATGGCTAATCATTGTTTAAGACGTCCTTGTGCAAACCCCTCTTTTAACATATTGGTTCGATCGCGTTGGTAGACGTTAGTGTTGCCTGATGAGGGGAGGGTGCACGAATTGAGGGGAAAGTTACCTCCTCTATGTCAAATCTTGGGAATAGCACGGTTGAAGGAGGAATTGGAGTGGGGGAAGAAGTCCTGAGAACACTGTACCCTGTCTTGCCCCTGATTACTCGCATCCGGTATGGCTGCCCCTGATTAACCGCAACCGGTGTGGCTGCCCCTAACTACTCGCAGCCATTGCTTCCCCTTTAGAGTTACTTATAAAGAAATTAAAGTGCACGGATTTAATACATTAGGTTGCTGTTTATTCTGTATTTTATCCAAAAATGTATATATTTGTCGTTAATACCAATTTGAATTAATCTTTTAAATTTATAAGCAATACTTCGTCATTATAAGAACTTGGAAACGACACGCTTCTGATACTGTTTATGTGTCCTACATAAGCCTCATAAATCTTCAGGGCTATTATTTTTCACTTAAAAAATTCTATCTGCTGTCTTCTATCTGTTACTTTACTTTATAACCGCAATCACAACGACCATTATAATTATCGACCATTAGAATTACAATTATCGATAATGAGAAGTGCTGTTGTATTACTGTTACCTAATGAAATATTATTGCCACCGTGAAATCGCTTACGTTGCCGCAGCCTTCATGAAGATTATATAAAAAAAATATGGTAGAGTCATGTGATCGATAAATTCATTCAAAACATAATTTACTTGCGCATTGCTAAATTGTTGATAGAGGATACCTACGGTCTAGAATATCGTCGTAAAAATAGTATTTGCTCAGAAGATTACATAAAACGCTCTCATCGGTAAACAGACAAAACAGATAGATATCTGAATGTAAAACAAAAATTGTTCACGTCAACTGCAAGATACAGGACCCACTATGGAGTTCTTTTCTTTCTGCAACAATTAAAAAAAGAAAAAAAAATAAAAATTACATATACCCTCTAATTCTCTTGATCTTGGAAAATGGGCCAAAAACTGAATTTTTGTTTTTCCGTTATAACTACCCTTACAGATGAGCTATAGGGCTAAAACTTGGCTGAAAGGTATCTTTTTTGGTAGGCTATCGATGGGTGCAAATTAGAATAAAATCCCGACGGGGGCCGATTTCACTACCAAACCCGGCTATAGCCCTTCTACTGTTCACTTTTCTCAAGAATGCATAAAATCCGCAGTCTATCTAGTCATTACTATTTAATCGGTGCTCTGTAAATGTTTCCTGCGAGGAAAAGAACGTGGATTTATAGTCGCTTAAATCGCTCGTCGTTGATGATCTTGCGTAATTCCGTGTTTGCCGGATATATCTACGATTCCACTGCGATTCCGGGGTCGTAGATCGGATATCGCGCGTATCCCGCACAAAAATCTGCACAGTCCGCATCGAAACGGATCAAACTGTTTGTTTCCTAAACCGTTGTTATTAACCGCTATCGTGGATTAATATAATCTCCATCGAAATACACGTTCCGAGAATGCACGTACAGTTCCGAATGATTCTACCGATCGTTATCAAACATTTCTAGGAATCTACGTCCGTTTAGAGCTTCCGCTGCTTCTTCGCGGATTACATCTGTTTCGGAATGTTGACGTCGTAACCGACTTCTTATCTCTGAAAGAAGAACACTATTAAGTGGCTCTAAGCCCCAGGTTTACAGACTACGTATCAGATTCTTGTTTATTCATCGAAAGGATAGTTACAGGTTAAGAAGCGGTGACATAGTGCATTCTTGGCATAACGATACTCGAATACACAGGGCACGCTGGAAACCTAAGAGTCATTCCGTCTACATGTCATAAGAAACCTGTGACCACTAAACTGAGAAAATGTCTTTCATATAAAGATCCGCATTTTAGTTATTAAATCGTTGCCAAACGACAGCTGACAAATATTATTTTAGAAACTTGTTGCGCGTAACTTCCTGTTGCAAAATCTATTTTCCGACGATCTTTTCGGGCAGTTTGACGATCAGCGGCTCGTTTGTTTTCAGATGTGTTGCACGCATTTCCGATGACAAAAATTCGATAAGGAAAGTGCCAATCAGCATCCTCGTCATCGTGTCGGTCGCGTCACGATGCACACTGCGGATCACAATTATGGCACCACTAATATTTTCAAGACTTTCGAACGTGTGTACAATGATTTCGAAATGTTTGTAGCATTGCGTGAAAAGGGTTACGAAAAGAAATTATACTATAATGAAAAACAGAGGGTAACTATTAGTTATTTAAAACAAAATATAACAATCACAGCCACCGCCGCCGAGGAGCGTGAACCCACTGCGACTTTGACAAATAACTCATAGAATACACGAATTACTACGTGTTTACCGACCGCGGCGAACTGTAAATGGCGGTGACAATCGCTGTCCTTTTCTACGTTCGGCATCAAGGAATAGTAGGGTCTCGTCGGCAGTATGTCCTCGCTGTGACTTTGACAAATAACTCATAGAACACACGAATTACTAGGTGTTTGCCGACCGCGGCGAACTGTAAATGGCGGTGACAATCGCTTTCCTTTTCTACGTTCGGCATCAAGGAATAGTAGGGTCTCGTCGGCAGCATTTCCCCGCTGTGATTTTGACAGATAACTCATAGGACACACGAATTACAACGTGTTTACCGACAGCGAAACTCACTCGGGAAAAAATCAAAGATTTGCAATGAGAAGTTCTACCGCACCCCCGTACTCCCCGGATATTGCTCCCGCAGATCTTTTCAGATCTCTGGAGCATTATTTAAGAAATAAAACATTCTGTAGAAGATGTAAGGATGCACTTTGAGTCATATTTTGTTTCACGAACCCGGGATTTCTATAAGAGGGGGATTGAAAATTTGCAGGAAAGATGGCAAACTGTCCTTGATAATGATGGGGATTATATAATCAATTAAGAAATAAAAACCTTAATTTACTACAAACTTTGTTTCAGATTTAACAATAATTGATTACTTATGGGCCTATCTAATATAATGCGGATTCGCTATAGTTATGCGCCGCAGTGTAGGCGCGGACGTTCGTACGGCCGACGAAACGTTTTCCGACCTGATAACATGCAGATATGCGGCGGATAAGTTGCGCGGGGGTACGCGGGCAGCGTTCTTTGCATAATGCACGAGGATCCTTGCAATAAAGGAAACAGGGATTTCTAATGTGCCCACGGTCCGTGAATTTCAAACGAGGCGTGGCCGTTTTTTAGAATCTCGAGATCCGTCGTTCGACGTGTGCGACCATGATGCAACATCGATACACATAATTTAACAACGGCCGCGTGTCTCGCCGTCCGTTTTCTAATGTACCTCATACTTCATCGCCGGTTCGCGAAGACCTTTGGTATTCAGCGAATGCCGATAACTCGGGATCTGCGGGAATGTAAATAATTTCAGTGGGAGGAACGACTATTTTAATAACTTTTTTCCTCTTCATCGATCTCCATTATCACAGCTGTCGCCTCCGGACTGAAATCCGGTTCCAAACCGTCGACGCTGTATCATTCTAATTGGTATTTGATAATTCGATGGCATGTCGCCTTTTTTTTTGTGCCGACTATTTTTTGTTCGAAACTTTGTTCTCTTAATGCGATTAACTATCGCGCCGTTTCACAGAGTTCTGCGAGCGTGCCACTAGCCTAGTTCACCTCGGATCTCGTTAGTCGGCGGGAACTTCTGATTCCAAAGAGTTTTTATGGATCTCGCGAAATGATCGGAATGCTCGCGGAGATTACAACCTGTTGACGAACGATCTAGGGAACAGAGGTTCCCGCTAATTCGTGATCCGTTTCACAAAGTTTTCTAGTCGCTAGCCTTGATGCACGAGGTCTGGTGTCATCATGCAGCTAAATCGAATATACAATAATTAATCAACGTAATAGCCTGCTGTATTTAATTGCCGACCAGCGAAGATACCGAGTTCACTGAATTAAGAAACTTTCCGGATACTTAGAGAATATATTAAGTATTTTTTTTTCCTATCCAAAGTCACTCGACTGATCCGTGATTGTAGAACGAAATAATATGCAAAAATCATATTTGCAATACGTTATTATTGCATTATTCACGTATGTGGAACTGTCGGTTCGACATTCGTTTCCGCCGAATCGTATTCGCCGTTTCCTCGTCTGCTCTGAATCCGGCCTCTAATCGCCGACGCGACTTTGTTATGCAGAGTAATCCGTATTTGCTTCGTTCCGCAACGAAATGACTCAAACATCATCAAACATCGCTCGATTTGTACGGGCACTAAATTATCTATCTGCCTCTTATTGACTAGCTCTGCTAACAATAAGCTACAGCCGATCGTAAAATGACTAGCATTTGCATTCAACGTTGTCTTGTAAACAATTTCATGTTAAACATACCGCGGATTATCGCGGGGTACTCCCACCCCCGACGATATGGTGCATAATAATCAGCAAATCTGGTTCTATTTGCTTCACCGCGAGGCGGAAAATGGAAAATTTATAAAAACGGCATTCCGCATGCGTTTAGCTACGTACCCAATAATAAGATCGGAAAAACACCGGATTCTTTTACGCTTCCAGCGCGAAAGAAACATAGCAAACGGATAATCGGTTTGTAAGCGGATCGCATCGATGATAAATCTATCATTGTGGCAGAGAATGGGAAGAATCTGTGCAAAATTCGTGTCTCTGTTAATTGTACTGAATTACTAGGGGAAGATAAAAGGGATTTAAGAATGTCGAGGTAGTGATCCACTGATACGAAACTGTTTAATTAGTTACACCTATTTTACAGAAACAGCCGTGCGGGCGGCGCCGCGTTAAAATGCTGAGATGAGAACCCCCGAGGGGTTATCGCGTCGCGACGCCATAACTGACAGTTGCTGCCCCCGCGTTAACAATAGCTGCCCCTTATGACAGATACGCGCCTTGAAATGCTCCAACAGAATGTTTCTGGTCCGGCGAGTTTGCCGTTCGCGGGGATTGCATAATGTCTTCGGTAAACATGGCGCGTGCATGCATCGCCGACAAAAAGTTTAAAGTCTGTTTCCTGCTTGCGCGGAGGACGCGTAAAATTCCGGCCGTACGACCACATATTACAATTCAATCCTCGGTGTGAAGTATAATTAACCCCTCGCGTTATGATCTTTCTCGGGATTCCGCTCGTTGGGATTACTCTGTCGATACTAACACGGAAGAAAAATAATCTAATCTCCTCGTTGGAATGTGTCTCATTACGTGGAGACTAAGTGATGATAATAATAAACTAATATTGTACTTTGGACTACGCGAAATGATTAACATTTTTGCGTGTACATCGCGTTCATTCGTCGGTGGAAAGAATTCTTCGTTCTATTGAGAAAATAGCGCCTATGGTTTATCTCCGCAACTGTCGCAAGAGTCTCTACCGTAACTGTGCAAATTTTATCCCGACCACTGGGGGGATCCATCTTGGAACTAGTCGAGCAAACTCACCGATTTCAAAATGGCGTCTTGGGACCGACCATCTTGTAGCGGTCCGGTGGTTGTTCGCGTTGATTGAAATTCTAAAATGACCCAGATATTGTTTTTGGCCGCGCGGGATTCTACGACGCCATGTCACTCAACTCGCGCTTTTATCTGCTGATAACGTCCACGGTCGATGGTTTCTTCAAAAGATATTGGCTTAATGCATTTCATCAACAGTGACCTTAATCGAGACGGTTTTGCAACGAGCGCCTTCCCGTGCTAGGACACTATGCGCCGCGCTCTCGGACCAACCATGAAAGAATTCATTTTGCTGCGCGCGTGGTTCTGCATGCGCATCCTGGCTGCATTGGTACCTAGCCTGATTAAAAATACCTATATACTACTGGTATTTTCGTACAAAGGCTTCCGAATCAGGGAAACAGTATCAGTTCTCTTTCGATATAAGACGATGTTGTTTCCCTCGAAATAAGAAACTCACCACACCCTCTTCTACTTTTGAAGTCGCTCACTCGACATCGCTTAATGGTGACGCTTGACAACCCTACAAACTGAGAATTTAACAAATTAATATTACAAATTTAGAATTTAAAGTTTCATTCTCGGATCATTTAGAACAGGAATCTTACAAGCATGTAAGATTTGTAATAGCAAAGAAGCTATTGCAAATAGTTTTGCATGTAGCTCTGGAATATTATGAACGAAACTAGCGAAAACGGTCGAATTAACTACATGTTTGTAGAAGTATGTTTCCGTGAACCTGTCGGAAAGATACAGAGCTAGGATAATAGATAATATCGCAGGTAGCGATATCTACTAATTATTTTAGTGATACTTAAAAATTTCGATCTGTTTTAATCTAATCTAACTTAAACTAATCATCCTCCGGCAATCCAACCTAATTTGAACAACTATCACTTCATCAATTCCTCAAGATTGATAGAAATATTATAGATAGAGAAAGGTACAGTCGTTTCGAAAGTTAACGTTTGCAATTTGTAAGGAAATGGCATAAAAGTGTCTTATAACCGTAAGTGTGACAAAGGTGCCCGTACCTGATCAAATTATTCTTTTGGTACTGCACATATGCGATAGGTAAACAAGGAAAATATGTTACATTGTTATTGAACGTAATTATATTTACTGCCCCAGGAACTACGATTGTTAACTTACATTCCGGGACGAACGTATCGGCATTATCGATTAGTCCTTGCTCTTTTGTTAATAACTTCTTAACGGGACTGAGGCGGAAACTTCCGCAAAGGTAAAAGTTACTTCCAGTCATCTCAGGAACCACCCCTTGTAAGGTTTTCCGCCAGTTTTGGGACTCTCCGTGGATGTACTGTTCCGAACGGCCGTCACCTAGAGAAACTATAAATATTCATTCCGTTTGCATGGGACAATCGGTCCGTGGCTGTCGGCTAACAATGAGTCCAGCAGACTCACCTTCCGCAGCCAGAGGTCGCAGGCAGTGATCCGTGATTAGTTCGTGGTAACGCGAAATACGCAGAACAAGAAGAAGGTCCCTTCATACTAGTGTGAAGGTTTATTTATCGTATTTTCCGATTATTTCATATTACAGGATTTTTCGATAGTACAACCGGCCATGTGTGGGCTCCTTATGAAAAGATAAATCGAAACTGCGTAATAACAATTTCCTATTTCCGCACTCGTTTTTCAGAAAATTAAGTTCGAAAATTACTCACATTCTATAACGTTTGTGACTTCAGATAGTAGCCGTACTTCGCACACTATCAAAGCCGGAGATAAAATAAAGCGCAATGGAAGGGTATTAATTCAATGAATTTTTCGTGACAACAGAAAGTTCTTTGCGTGCTTACTATCGACTAATCGGAAATAATGATAAAACACTATTAACACGTGCTTCGACGGTGCTTTCGATCTCCACGACTCGTGCACAGCTCACCGATAGCATAAACGGAGCATAGCATGTTGAGTACCGAATAGAAACCCTAAAAGAGACGAGATAGTTTGATCGGTGAAACCAAAACTGGAAAATTACAATTCATCCTAGCGGATGTTCCCTTAACCTATTTTCGCATCGAAATAATCCTACTAAAATTCGGCTTATTCGACTATACCACAATAAAATTTGACATAGTCTGAAAATCTAGTCAGAATTAGTGTCACCCATAGATGACTGATGTGGCGGTTGTCGTGTTAAGATTTCTGATTCATTTCATTCATTTGGTCAGATGCGCTCAGCCGGAAGATGGCAGGACGGGGGAAGATGTTTTCGGGGGAAGACCCGTGTTCCGCGGGAAATGTACGGAATATTATTATGCGCGGTGCGAAGAAGGTCTCCGGCCAGCCCTGACACTGTTTTCACTAGGAAACACGCCGCTTTGAATTAATATCGTTTGACATTGCCTGACCAATAAAGTCGTACTATAGGAAACGCAAATGCGACGACCTTCCGTAACGACCGAAGAACCTCGACGGACGACCTATCCTTCCATTTGTGAACGCGGGTTCAACCGACTTATGCTGAATGGCTGCGTCCAACAATGCCGTTTGTCAGGCGAGATGTGTGACGAACCTCGCCGTTACGTAGCGCATAAATTACTCTGTCCATTGTCGGGGACAGCGCGAAAATGTTTACGGCAATTTTCGTCCAGGCACTGTGTCACAGAAGGTGGAGTTTTGCTAGATGATGACCCATAATGCACACACTAACTCTACAGTGGAAGTGATAGCGTATCTAAATATGTACAGTGGATCCAAACAGTATTCGAGTAACACTAAATCGTATTTACTGTATTTATGTATGTATTAAAATGAGCTGACATTTTAATTTATTAATAAAACGTTTTTTTTTTTTTTTGAAAGTAATGTTTTTATTTTATTATAATGTACAGACCTGGAGGTTATGTACGGAATACAATATCTGATAAATGGCCGCCTTGTATCTGTTTGCAAACGTTAACTCTTTTAACGAAATTTTCGATTACATTTTGGCATAATTGCGAATTAATTACGTTACTGGATCGTGTAATTCTCCATGACTAAACCACAATCCTTCCTGATGCCATTTTCCAAAGTACTCTATGTTCGCCACAAAAAAAAATGCTTCTTGGAAGTCAAAGCTTGGAGCCTCTACTTTCCATCGTTTATTTTTGACCGAGACATTTTTGCATGTATCGACTGAACACACTTTTTTGGTCGAAAATGGTATGAATTGAAACCTCTCTGAGAACATTGAAAAATTGGAGATTTTTCTCCTTTAGGAAGAATGCTTAAAACTTGATCTACGATTTAGCCGATCGATTTATTGAGCTTCGAAAGGTGTACTGTCATCATTTGAATTGCAGTAATACAATTAATGGCACTGAACATCAATCTATTCGTTCTGCATAAATCATAGCGCGAGGTGTACACTTAATTGTCAAGTAAGTGACAATAATGATTCATAACTCCGAGAAATAGACGCGGCAGTCGACGCGTGAATGGCCCGCTCACAAAAGGCGCCGAACACGACACAGTTTTCCGAGTGTCCGTGACGCGACCTTTACCAGTCGCGCGACACTTGCGGGGAGTAAAATACCGTGTCCACGTGTCTGTCACGAAAACCTCACGCTAATTGAATGCTTAGTCGCGGAACGGAATTAGGAGAGAGAGAGAGCGAGAGAGAGAGAGAGAGAGAGAGAGAGAGAGAGAGAGAGAGAGAGGGAGATTACTGGTGTCGTCTTGAGTTGCGTTTCCTGCGCTCCATTGCGAGATCTATCCTAAAACGAATTCCAGCTCAAGGGCATTGTGTTCAGCGCGTCGTAGAATTCTCGAAAAAGATGGCGGTTCAACTAGGTTATCAAGTTTCGTGTTTTCCGGGAACCTGATTGTTCTTCTGTTCCCAAACAATCGCTCGAAACGAATCTCTACACCCACCTTTTCAATGACTTGTTACAAGAAATGAAATATAAATCGTTCTCCAATGGATTCTTCCCATCAAAAGATTCTTCCGAAATATTTTCTATCGTCTCTAATTAATTGTAAAAAGTATAATATCAAAACTTGTCATGTCCATTTTTTCCCAAATTTTTGGAGGAATATTGTGAACTATTTCTTTGCCATCTTTGATTTGATTGTGTCAAAAGTTAATTTGAAAATTTTTGAAAATGTACTTGCATTTTTTTCTTACTTTTGCGAATCACTTCAGTGTTGATTACAGTAACATTTCTGTCGCCTCAATTTCACTATGACTATGCAGCGGCGCTGCATTATAGTTGTTGGAAAAGTTAGTTGTAAATAAACATTTCCATGCTGGTGAATACCCTTAATTTAGAAAATATATGCAGGAATGTGCGATAAAAAGAAATAAACGTTACACTTATGTTGATCGTAGATAATTATGACATATAATTAGAAAGAAAAATTATCTGACGTTGACAAGGTTTTAAACAGGACATTATGGTAATGATTGGCGATATATCAACGATTTACTCTCCTATGTGTAAATGTGTAATTGATGGACAAGTTACAACCGATTTCCTTGAGGATTTCCAAGAGGAAGAAATATGTGGGAAAATCAAACAATGTAACTGCTTACAGATACTAAACATCTGCCTCAGCTTTTCTTTATTGTATAAAATAAAAATATTTTTACATTTTCCTTCTTTTTTTGCAATTTATGCAATTTTTATTTTTTCATCCGCAGTTAACACATAAGCAATAATATTGTTCGGTAAAACGAACGGTTAGTTTAATTGCAACATTATTCATGGAAGGTTGCAAGACTTAATGCAGAAGCGGATTGCAAGTAAATAATTCCAGATTCATTGGTAACATTACTACAGAGATAACCAATTACTGCAAGGTCTGCGATAAACACGTCAGTATTAGTAGTATGATTCATATGTATACATAGTTACACTATTAGATTAGTAGAGTATTGTAGCATATGTATTTCGTTCCCAAGGTACAATGTGCAAAAAATGGTTGTTTACACACATGCATAACTTATACTTATCTACCGATCTTGAAAGCGCAGCAAGGAATGTTTTCTAGATACATAAACTTAATCCAAGTAGTGGTTGCTATTAATATATGATGGTGAACTATAGATAAATAATATAATAGATTGTCGAAAGGTCCATGAAAACTCGACATTAGATCTTAGAATTTTTTACCCTCGTGAACTTAACATTATTAATAATCACTGTCGCATTAAAATGACCAAATAAGATAAACGTAAATCACGAGGACGAGAAGTCGAAAGTAGAAGAGATTTAACCCGCGTGGGCGAGAATCTATTTTTAACGGGTGAAGCAATGCATTGATCAAATCATGATACTTCTATGATGACTGACAGTCAATTTGCTTTGATTAAAAGCCCGATGAAGGATGGATCTCGGTCGGAACTATTTGCACATCGCACAAGAGGTTATAGAAAAATTATGCAAATCAGAGAAAAATATTAACAATACAAATTCGAATAAAGGGGTTTGCGATTTTAAAATAATTAACGTAACTGGTTCTCGGCTGAAAAATATCGATAACTGCCTTTTAAAAAGAGCAACATCGATTCTTTCTGACCTTCTACGACCTTGAAGGGCACCATGTATTTCTTCCATTTCTGACCTTGCACGACCATGGAGGTCGCTGTGTCATATGCGAACGAATTTATCTTGACGCACGCTTTGAAAAATATGCAGGAAAAATATTGAAAATACCTTTCTATATCTTGAAATATTGAAAGTTGAAAAAATATTGAAATTTGAAATAGTTTAATAGCCACTTCGTGAATATGAACATAGTATATTTTGTTGATTCTGTGAATAAACTAAAAGTGTGGGTAGGCTTCCGATCACTATATTATCTAACACCTACACCACCTCAACACCCATTGACAGAAAATT
This sequence comes from Halictus ligatus, assembly GCA_028454255.1. Classification (NCBI taxonomy): domain Eukaryota; kingdom Metazoa; phylum Arthropoda; class Insecta; order Hymenoptera; family Halictidae; genus Halictus; species Halictus ligatus. The sequence goes on from CM052131.1 coordinate 7,456,462, forward strand.
TTGGAAAGAAAAGGAGATATAAGTATGTGTGTAAGCTAACTTGAAATCATTTCAATAACATTACATAAAAAGAGTGACGAGATTTATTTGTAATGTAGAACAGGCACTTAATAAACGAAATGTTAGTGTCGAAAATTGAATAGGAAGCAAGAAGATCCAGAAAAGAAAGATACGTTAACATTCAGACTTCATACAATTTTTATTGTAATATAAGCTTCAATGAAGAGATTCGTTAAAAAATTTCCGATGAAAACATTTTTACAATTTCAGTAATTGTAAAAGAAAAAGTTAGGAACCAGTCATTTTGACTGCTCCGATATTTCTTATTTATTTTTATATTTCTTTCTATAATTTATATAATATTTCATGACCTAACAGAAAATTTCAATCGGTTTGAAGAAGCATGGAACGATCTACGATTTTTTTCCACCTAGAATGGCCATTCGCGAGACTGTCCGTAGCAGTGTTGAAAACTGAATGGGAATGGATGGGATCGGGCGAGAGTCTCGGGAGAATCAGCCGGCTTGGTGGTCAAGAATCGACTGTTCGACGCTTCATGTTGTGGAAGAGCGTTTTGGGGGCATAGTGCGCGAGCGGAATGCTCATTCCCGAGCGGAGCCGAGGCGAGCGCGGCGAGCGACGCCGCTCTACAGTATAACTCGGTGATTTCGCCTGGAACTTATTTATTTCGAACCAGAAACTCGCCGCGACAACCGCGTGCTACGATCGCAGCTACGAGTCGGTCAGTCAGTCATTCAGTCGGTCATTCAGTCTGTCATTCAGTCTTTCCTCTGCCATAGAATCGACCGCGTTGCTCGGCCAGGGCCGCCAGACACTGCAAGAAGGCAGAAAGACAAAATAGTCAGAAAACGAAAGCGCGATTAGCCGCGTATCGACCGATAGGCAACAAGCTAATGAAGACTAAAGACATATTGTGCACGATCGAAGTGGTTTCGTGTTTCTCTCTGACAGCGTTGCACCGGTGCATCGACTACATTGCTATAATCGCCGGCGACTCCCGTTAGCGGCTGTTCCTCCAGCACGTGTTACGATACAGTGCGTCGAACCGAATAGAAAAATCACGATGCTCGTCGTGTGAACCATCGGTGACCAGCGTCTGTGATACCGTTCGCCAGGACTCTTTGCTGTGACCTGTGACCTTCTTGTGATAGTAATATTAGAGATTTGACACTTTCACGGCCCGGCATCATACAGCTTTGTCTGTTGAGGCTTTCGGGTGTAAGCCGTGTCCTAAAGCTTCCAGCTAGCTTTATCAGGGGGTCAGAGGACACACTGATACTAACGTGTGTCGGATTGTGCTCCACTTATATAGTGGGGTTTTTCTCATTGTTCCTGTTCGGTTTTAATTGTTCGGCCGCCCAATTAAAAGTCTACTCTGATTGGTGCTTACCGAACCGGAACAATGAGCAAAACCCCACTATATAAGTGGAGCACAATTCGGCACACGTTAGTATCAGTGTGTCTTCTAACCCCCTGATGAAGGTTGTGAAACGTTGGGAAATTTCTTTCTTTAGGATACGGCTTGCACGCGAAAGCCTCAACAGACAAAACTGTAGATAGTAATATTAATTAGCAATTCTTATCGAACGCATTTCGTTCCAGCGGCTCGAACAGCCTAGATCGTCGCAGGGAGCAACGACGGTGACATAGGTGAGTTTTTCGAAAATAGCGCGGTCAGTTGATCGAAACAACTCGTTACTTCGCTCGGCGGTCGTTGCCTGTCATCCGCGCGTTGCCATTCGAAAAATCGCCGCTCGACAGTGGCTCGGCCTCGTAACGTATCGTATCTTATCGTATCGCTCGGTTTCCCTTCCCTTCTGCGACCCATCACGCAATGTTTACAATCGTTGTCTCCCCGACGCCGAAACGGCAGTCGCGCGTCTCCGTGTATGCAGTTTCGTGAATGCAAACGCCAAGCTCGAAGGACTCGTGCTTTCGCAGCTGGCATGTCCACTGGCAGGTTATGTCTAAATATAAAACCCAAAATAGTATTTGTGGAAGTTACGACGGTTCGAATATTGAAAGCGCAAACGTCGTATTGAACCAATCGACCGAGGCTATAACAGTGAACTTTTTCAAAATATTTTAACTGTAAGTGGTTGTCATGTTTTGCAGTTTCTCCCGGGGTTAACACGCCCGATCGCTAGACCGCGGATATTTAGGTGTATAGATGTCTGGGAAAGGGGACTCCGCCGATTCTGACAAGCTGGAAATATGTTGTCAAGGTCGTCGTAATGAACTACTTTTTCCTACACCCCTGTTACCGCCGCTCGGCCTTCGTTTTCGAGATATTTATAAAAATTTGCGGACACCCACTACAGCGAATTCTGCCCTTTTTAATGGATAGAAACAGACCTGAGCAAAATTACGAGAAAAAGTATTTATGATACTATTTTAGATAGTATAATTCAATGTGGTTAAAAAATAAATACCGCTTTAAATAAAACGAAAAATTTCGGCAAATAAAATATTTTTATTTTGATAACCAGATACATAAAATAAAATATTTTAATGTTGTATTTCAAATATTTTAAATATTTCCTTAATAAATTGAGAAAATACTTAATATTGTAAATTATAATTTTTAACATAAGAAACTATAATAGTTAACGATGTCTAGCGTCATTACGAATATTTGCATGTAACATGTTGATACTCAGACGACAATGTAACAAAATATCTGAAAAGTGCAAATTACTATCGACTATTTGAAATACACATTTTACACAGTCCTACGAAACAAATCTCACTATTTTTAATATTTTCCAGATAGAATACTATTTTTAAATAGTATTTCAAAAACTTTTTCTTATAAATAAAATAATTTATTTGCACGATTATAGGTATGCATTACAAATAAAATAGACTATTTACTATTTTCTATTTCAAATACTATTTTGCCCAGCACTGGATGGAACATTTTTCTTTGTTCCAACTTTTTTTTGTTTTAGGGCCTCTATAGCTCTTCCCCGAAACACTTAGGCCCCACGCATCACCATAATTCGTTTAAATTGGCGCGGGTTCGCTGTAATGGACCCAACAGTTTTTTCTCCACAAATATTTCGGAAACTAAAGTCGAGCTGCGGAAACATGTGTAGGGAAAAGTTGTTTACAATTACGGTCCAGGTAACAGAAGCATATCAAAGTCGATAAGGGACCACGTTTCTAGATTGTCACCCCACATTTCGGTTAGGTGTAGGTTAGATTTCCTGGGGAGGAGGTATGCAGCAATATGTGCTATAGTCAAATGTTAATTTTGTTTCAAATCCTGAGTATTAATTAAATAATAACATGTCATCACACCAACTCAGGGTTAAGAGTATAGTGATTTCTCTATATACAGTGACTCTCATTAATATTCGGATGCTCTGAAAAATCAGCATTTTGTCAGTATTGGAGTGTACTAGTTGAATTTTTTTGAGAAGTTAGAACAATTCGAGCGTTACATAACGTGAAAAAATGTTTGATTAAAATTTTGGTTGAAATGGTAAAGAAAGTACTAAAAATTGTATTTTGCAAGTTTATATGCGAGTTTATATTAAAAATTTAAAAAGTACGTTTTGCTCCTGGACGATACAAGACGCTGGCAAGACCCGTATTGCTGACATATATCGAGAATTCACTGTACATCAGTTTCGAAGATGTTGTCAAGGGGAAGCTTCAATAGTTAGATCTATAGTGGTTTCAATCGGGAAAGAATTTTTCAAAGTTTCCACAGCCGTTCGAATGTACAGCATTTTCGAGAAAAAACGCGTCTCCAGTTTCTCGCCCGCTCTATCATGAAGAAATCATAAAATTAAATCATAAAGTAGGAGTTTCTAGCTTTAAAATGAGGCCAAATTCATTTTCATACGATCATTTTCTACGAAATTGTCACTTTTTAAATATTGGAATGTTTACTCGATATATATCCAAAACGCAGGTCTAGCGACGGACATATATCTGCCAGGAGATACTATTCTTCGATCCACGCGATCGAAGTCCCTCGTGCTTCTTGGCTCCTCATATAGTCCTGGGACTTTTATCGGCTAGGCATTTGGGACATATATATATAGAGTAAACATTGTACCGCGGAGTATGCCTCGTGGAGGGTGCTTCGTGAAGGGCCAGGAAGCTTAAGAGGTCTCGGACGCCGAGGAGTGTAAACATAACACTGACAAGATCACTGGCAACATCCGTGCTGTTGACATATATCGAGGATTCATTGTAATTTTATTTTTAGTCATTTCTGCTGATTCGCGCGGCCTTACCGGGACAGTTTTCGTCGCGTAAACGACTTTGAGACCGAACTTCCGCAAAATCGGCCGCCGAGTGGACGCTGCCTTCGACGATTCTCGTTCGTGATTCTTCGCGTCGCCGATTGCGAAGACTATGATCGCGAAACGGCTCGTGCTCGACGATCGTGTCAACAGATCGCGTGACCGTCCAACTTCCCGACGACAACAGTTGTCCGCGGAGGCAACGAACGCCTTGTGACCAGAATCAGTCCGGCAACTGTCACCGGAAGTTGTTCCCACCGAGATAGACGGATCTCGCAGCGAACACTATACTCAACACTATACATAAAAATAGTCAGGGCGCCGACCGTGATATCGACGCGAACACTCAAGTGAACCGGCGTGCAACGCAGCGATAAAGTTGCCATTGTAAGAAAGACGAGCGGCCGGATTATTAAACGCGTCGCGAGATTATGATGTCCTCGAGGGCTCTTCTAATCGCCAGCGACGCGTTTCTTCATAGCGAAGTTGCCAAACGTTATTGCATAGATGAATCGTAAATTCTCCTCGGAGATAACGCGGATCGTCTTCCGATCGAACGACAGTTGACTCGCCGCCGCGCCGCGTCGTTAATTGCAAAACCGATGGACAATGATCGAGGTCACCGAAATGACTGCCGTAGAGCGTGCCGCGGGAAATGGCAATGTCCATCGCGGCCCTAGTGCAACGTGTCTCAAGGACACAGTTTTAATGCAATTAACGCCTGACTCGGGAACGCGATATCTCGGTCCTTCCTGCTTAACCTCTTCAGGGACGAATTTTCTGAACTAGAGAGAAGGGATTAATAGTTCCTTATTTGATTAAAGTAAAATTCTGTAGTAATTCTGTTGTTCTGTGACAAATTTTGACCTCGTTTTGCTTATTAGAATAATTTCAATTAAAGAAATAGGCACCCAGTATCCCTGAAGATGTTGACGTCCGTTTTTCACCTGTTCTGGACCTAATTGTACGTGATTCGCTTATTTGAATTATTCTCCAAATTCTTGTTCCGAGAAGCCGTGCGTACAGAATGTGTTAAACAGGATCGCCCACGGAGCAATTACGTTAACGATTTTGATTGTCCAACCTTTCGTAATTTTCACAATTCCATTTCACTTATTTCATAAAGATGTAACGTCATTAGCATTCAGAGTTGGGATTTCGCGTGTCACTGTTACGATTCAATTATACGTGGGCTTGGAACAATGGACCCTATCCATTGCAATGTTTAATGCATGAAGCAGATACGCGGGTCCGTGCTCGTCCAAGATATATTTCGTGCTACACATTGCAATCAGAGATCCTAACAATATTAATTCAATTCGCTCGGATCTCGTGCCTCGGCGAGAAAAAAATTATTCCCTCCAAAAGGGAAATTGCAGTTCGAGTAAATACTGCTTGCAAATAGTAACGAACTCTGAACCGTCTAATTACCGAGCAGTCGGGTAATTCCAATTAACTACACAACCATAATAACGCGTTCTTACAGTATATCTGTAATGTTAGTCTGTAATATTACGGAACAATTGAAATATTCAAACGCGTACGTAAAGTTCTCCAAAAATTCAAAACAAGAAGGAAACATTAAAAATCCTGCTACCTACGGGACTTCATTACGAATAATTTACATGGCAATTAACACTAAACCTACCAAGCATTAACAGTGCCTGGTAAATATTGCCTTATAAAAATTAAAATCCTAAATTTATTGAGATTGTTCGTAATATTCAATATAATAAATGCTTGGACAAGGATTCCACTATTCTCCGAAATAAATGATTATTATAAATGGTTATAAATGAATTTTTATAATTTTAGTAATTGTAAGATATTAAATCGGTCGTTTGACCGTGGGAGGTTTAGCGTTAAGTCACCGATTCAAATCAAGCTCCGACTGTTCCGCTTCGTTTCCGGTTCCGGTCACTTCAAAATCTTTCTCGTCGGTTATCGCTCGGACGAAAATCGATTTCGGTGACGTCATTGTACTATCGGGGCCGTTCCCTGAAACCAGCTGTTGGCGCGCGTGTTAGGGTTCTGAATCTGCAACTCTAATCGAAGCCGCGTGTTTGCGTTCCAGTGTCAAGACTGTCGGCTGCCGAACCGCCAACTGATTTCCCAAGGAAGCCGCCTGCCAGCTCAGAAGATCCACGGAGGCAAGGCAGAAGATCCACGGAGGCGATCCGTCCCGGGAAAAACACCTGCGGCCTTGTTGCTCTGCTGTACCGCGAGCGATCTCGTGAAATCTCGCTGATAAAGCCGGACTCAGATAAGAGCGGCCGTCGAACAGGTGGGGTGTCCCGGCAGAAAAGAGTGTGAAATGATCGGGCACCGTTTGTACCTGTCCACACGGTGATTCGACGCGTCCACGCACGGTTATTCCCGCGAGGAAAGCGAGAAAGAAGTTTCTCGAAGCTTGTGGTCGCCGCTGTTACCTGTCGTCGTTGGAACCTATCGCTCGGCTGTTTGCTCCCGAGACGTTCGAGGGAGGAGTTACCCAGCGGCAGAGCGGAATCCGATTTACCTGCGATTTGTCTGTGGCCACGTAGGTCGTGGTTCGCGTGACATTGCACGAATCTCGCTGGAGAAAGAAAGAGAGCGCAACACCGTTCGCTTCAGTGAACACGGAGGTCACCGTGGTTAGAGGGATCGGTACACAAGCTTGTGAATCGGCCGCTACTACGATTGTTCGCACAAATAAGTCATAATCGAGCCATTGGAAGCGTAGAAAGAGAGAAAGAGAGAGAGAGATATTCCGGAGCATTTCTTCGAGGCGTTCCGGCGTTCTCTCCGGCGGAACCTTGGCCAGCAGGGAGAGGCCTTGATTTTGAACTCCGGCAAGAAACGCCGAGGCACGCGCGTTCGAGCGGCTGCGATCGACGCAAGAAGCCGCCGACTGGTTTTTTCCTCTAGAGCTCGCTGATCGGCGGACCTTTCGGGTTCGTGGATCTGCGTTGGCAGCCGCGATCTAGGCGGCCGGAAGCCCTCAGCCTCGCGAGGCAACGTCGCAGCGAGTGGAACGGGGAAGTTTCTCGAAGCGTGGCGCGCAGCTGGCACCGGTCTTGAAGACCCGCTCGGAAAGGCGGACCAACGAGCCGACTCTTTTGAAGGCTACGAGGACGCGGGGGCGGGGGAGCAGCCGAGTGCGTCATCCCCGAGAAAGAGGAAAGGAGAGGACAGGCTTCGACCAGGCTTGTCGTCGCAAAGCGGATTTAGAAAGTCCCTTCGCTTCGTTTAGGGCTGATCTAGCCGGGGCAGAAGAACGGTGCAGGTAGAACGCGAAACCGGAGAAGGGACAAGGGGCACGAGAAGAATACCTCGGTCCTAGTTGAGGGACGAACCAGCTCGCAACATGTCGAAGAGCAAGGGTTTGCCGATGCCCGACCGGCGCAGCAACGATCTATTCGACGACGAGTCGATCGCCGTTCGATCGCGATGGCGGAATTTAGCCGCTTTCTGGATACTCGGACTTTGCAACAACTATGGCTACGTGGTGATGCTCAGCGCCGCGCACGATATCCTTGAGAGCAAATTCGGCAAGGCGGTGAGTAGATCGAACTGGTTTTCAATAACACTAAACCCACCGTCGCCAATCAAAATGATCGTTTCAGATTTCTTGTTTTACGATCACTGAAATTGTACAAATGCTTTCGTGCGATACGATTAACTAACTATACAGGGCGTCCCACGTAACAGGTTTCACGATTTTTTAAGTACTTGCGATAATCTGACAAAAAATATTTTCAACAAAAGTTGATCAGTTTTCGATTGGCTACATGTTGCGATAAAAAGAAGTTCGAAAAACATTTTTTTTTATTGTATTGTCAAGGTCACCTTCATTGTTTTTTAAATGCCACTTTGTATTTTTGACTTAACAGTATTGTAGCCCGCGGCAAGACGAATTCAACGACCTAGTATACCATGATCTTGGGATGATCTTGAAGGCGAAGAAATAACAATTTCAACAAAACATGACAATATGCTTGAATGGGCGATAATAACTTGTGTTTATTATTAAGACTCGAAATTACATTCAATACAGAAACCTTAACTAAATGAACGCAAACGATTTCGTAGAAAGTCACATCAAATGTAACTCATTTGTTGAAAATATTTTTTGTCAAATTATCGCACATACTTAAAAAATCGTGAAAACTGTTACGTGGGACACCCTGCATATAGGAGAGCATGTATTATAATACGAATCGCACCAAATCCAAATAAATTCAATCTAGTCGTTTTTATAAGACAACATGTACTAGTCACTTTTAAGGCTCGGTAGATTTAGTGTTAATCGTTTTGCCGTGCCGTCGCGTCCACGGTGAACTCTCGATATATGTCAACAACGCGGGTCTTGTCCAGGAGACGTACCCGAGCCGTGTTATGTTTACTCTCCTCGGCGTCTTAGGCCCTTCACGGGGTATACTAAAGGTAGTGGGGATAATTCCGCGACGTTTATAGTCCAGGCCTTGGCGACATATATAGAGAGACCCATTTTTAATTAGGAGACCCTTATTCGAGGATTCCAGGCGATTGTACGGTTTTGTCCGGGGAATTTCGTCGGCATTCACAGCTGCAAACGGAGAAGTGAAATTTAATATCCCGATGGACGAAATACTATTTTTAGAGCTCCATGAACCTCTGCGTAGTCGCGGAGGTATAGTCAACGGTACCGCAACGGCAATCGCAAAGAGTACGGTCAGCTAGAAGGACCTACGAATTATAGTTGATCCACTGCATAATTTCCGGTTGTGGGTTCCTAAACGACGAACGAATTGGTTCTTTGTATTTCGTTTTAGTTTCGTTCGGTTCTGAGCTGACTTGTATACCAGATAACAAAAAAAAATGTTGTATTTGCACAGATGGCAATTGAGCTTTACTGTCAAGCTGAAATTAAGTGTAATCGTATGTTTCCTTGAATGTCTGAAATACAAGAATGTCTAAAATACTGTGCTTCGATAACAAGACTGAAACGAAGTAAAGCAAAAATATACAAAAGATAATGCTCTGGCCTTCAATGCGTCGTTTTAGTTGTATTATATTTTGTGGTTAAACTCCTCGTCGCGTGTCTACAAAATTTGTCTTAATATTGCTGTACAAAACTACGAAAATAGTACTGACAACACTGATTGATTAATACTGATTCTGTTTCACGTTTTTGAATATTCATAGCAGTTCAAATCAGTCATTTGTATTATTTACGATATAATAATAATTTATTATGTATTTATTCATTGGTTTCATATGTACAGAGAGATAAGTAATGAGAAAATATTGCAATATGGAAGATAGTGTTGATCAAATAAAATAAGAATGCATTGAAACACCGAGTATACAGTACAGTTCTTAGAAGTGCACTGCTTCTAAGAACGGTAGAGATATTGTTTGCGAATGGAATAAAAGAAAAGAGCGCGATAGGCGAAGTGTCTTCTGAATCTTCTCCATCTTCTCTATCTTGTCCACATTGGCACACACTTGAAGCTCTAAGAATTTCCGCCGATCAATGAGAACAGCTGCGAGGAAAAGAAATGAAAACAAATGGAAGATAAATGGCGCAATTACTTGATCGCGATCAGTCTAGTCGTCATCAATACGGGCAGTTGCGTCTGCAACGAAGTCATCGTTTCCGACGATCACGTCGTTGGATTTATGGTCTTTTTTCGTATTATTAGAGGCAGTTTCTCGTCCGCCGGTCGTTCACGATCGACAGGCATGAATAGATCGATTACGAAACCGACTGGCAATTAACGGGGAAATCCGCTGGACGCCTTGAAACCTTTCCAATATTCTCGTGTTTACGATTACGCTTCACGACACGATTACGTTCACGACACCGCGGTAGCCACGAGACAATTAGGTAGACGTACCACGCGATAAAGGTGCGCTGCACGGCTTATTCCGAATCAACGAACTCGAAACGTGATCAATACGCGCGCCTATGCGCAATCCGATGAATCACCGACTTATCCGGCCGCATTACAAAACTAGCGATTAGGTGATCCTATCGATTGAATTCTTGCCGTCAACCGACGACGCTCCGGTTGCTGATGGCATGGGAGCAATAGGACAATACTATTGAACGCGATACCCCCCGACGGCCATCGAACGAAACAAATAAGAGGGGTCGGAGTCCGTGGCTCGACCTCGAGTTTACAATATTTTGGTAACACGTAACACTAGATTTACGGGACCCGTCAAAATGACGGATCCTAATATTTTGAATTCACGAATATTGAGATTACAAACATGGATCCATGAGGAATTATTTAGCCCCTTGTCCTACAACAACGAGTGAGAGTCGAGGTAAGAAATTTGGGCGAAAAACGGTAAACAACACGAACCTCGCTCGTGGTACCTCGTTCCGACCAAACGTAAACAACACGAGTCGGACCCATGTTTCTCGATATTTTCTTACTTTCTTTGCGCCGAAATATACATATCATACGACGCATACAATATGCGCAAGTTCGACGCGTGACCGACCGTCCTAGTTTATTTTGGCCTGAAGAATCGGGAGTTAGCGGGTAGGACAAGGGATTAACAAATCGATTTCTCTAGGTATATATTATTTAAAAAATGGCTACAGATTTTGATAGATATATTCATGTTATTTTCATAAGGAAATGTAGAATAGTCATTTTTAGTGCTCCGTAAACCTGGTGTTAATCGAAATCATCAAAATATACCGGAAAAGTAAACAAAAAGTGTAAAGTGTATAGTAAAGTTTCATCTGAACCTACTTTTATTATTAGTCGCGCATTTATGCTAATAATTATTTAAGTGGGGTCGCATCGGCTCCAACAGTTCACTTAAGAGCCAAGGGTAGTCACGTGACTTTTGCAGAGTCAGCAGATCGGTAAATGCTTTATAATTTCCGTTCACAGCCGTCAGCCACTAACATAACACTAGGTTTACGGAGCACTAAAAACGAATATTTTACGAAATAAATCGCAAATCAACTTTTAAGATGTCGTTGCGAAGAGGAAGCATCGATCTTTAAACCTACGGTGGTTTCAGTTACGAAAGAATTTGTTTAAAGTTTTCACATTTGAATGTACAGTGATTTCTCTACATATGTCCCCAAGGCCTGGATGATAAATGTCGCGGAACTATCCCCACTACCGCGAGATATACCCTGTGAGGGGCCGCGAAGCTCGAGACGCCGAGGAGTGTAAACATAACGCGTGTATGTCTTTTGGACGATACATGACGCTGGCAAGACCCGTGTTGTTGACATATATCGAGAATTCACTATATACTCAGAAAAGAAAAAAGTATAAGTAATATAAAAGGGAAATTATACCAAATTTTGCTACACATTGTATTTTAAACTGTTCTTAAAGTTTTCGTGCTAGCACGGCGTTCCACAATATGCTAATAATCGCTGAGGCATTGAAACGTGTGGACCGATAAGTTTCTGGTTCATTGTCTCTTCGCTTATACTAAACAATAAAGAATAAAACCGTAGTTCGTTTACCCTGAAAAACGATATGCATTCTTCCGACGACGAGTCGAACGTTCTCATTGTCTGCGGTGCTGTTGATTAACTTGCAGTGGATCCAAAAACGGGTTTAATATTCCGTACGCTATGTCGGAGTCATTTGTGATCCGATAAGATATAATTCTCGACAAAGTCAAATCGCACAAGTATCCTCATCCAAAATAAGACGAAAGCCGGTCCCGATCCGTCGCCTTATATCGAAAGAAAACTATGGCATGATAAAGTTGACGGCACACCTCGCATTCGAAACTCGATAAATCAACTACAGCGATTTCTCTCTATATGTCACAAAGGCCTGAACGATATACGTCGCGAATTATCCCTACTATTGCGGGGTATATCCCGTGAGTGGCCTAGGATGCCGAGGAGTATAAACATAACACAACTTATGGACGACACGAGAGAATTCTCGTACAGTGAATACATCAGTTTAGAAGGTGTTGTTGTAAAGGGGAAGCTTCAACATTTAAATCTATAGTGGTTTCAATCGAGAAAGAATTTTTCGAAGTTTTCACAAACGTTCGAATGTACAGCATTTTCGAGAAAAAATTCGTCTCCAGTTTCTCGTCCGGTACATCATGAAAAAATCATAAAATTAAATCATAAAGTAGGGGCTTCTGGCTTTAAAATGAGGCCAAATTTATTGTCGTACCATAATTTTTTACGAAATTGTCGCTTTTTAAGTATAGGACACTTTTCGAGGGATTTGGGGTTCAAATACTTCTTGTACACATTCGGATTCATTAAAAAAAAAACCGTGCAAAGATGTTCGAAGTGCACGCGATAAAAGTAACCGAGAGATAACACAGAAAATTTCGACCTACGTTCAGTCATTAAATCGTTGTCGCGAGACACGAGTCAATTAAACGTAATTTTCAAACGCGCGGACGGCTGGTGTAATCGGCGTTCGATAGGCAATGATATCGAATCCTTCGCGGTAGCGGATCTCTATTGTTTAATTAGCCGGCGCGTTGTATTCCGCAGGAATCCTTTAACCGGAGCTGGGAGTCGTTAGTACAACGAGCAATTACGCTTGAATTACGCCTCCGAAGCAGAACAGATTCTGTCGTGCAGGAATTTTTGTTATGTCATCGACAAATCTATACGAATCACATTGTGTAATCGAGATCCTCCTCCGCCGCCTCCTCCTCCTCCCTCTTCCCTCACCGTTGTTCGACACAACTCTTTTACCACGCGGACTTCTTACGTAAGCCGCGGGCAACGATGGAAATTAATATTCCTCGCGTTCAAGGCGGTAATGTCTGTGAAAAGAGATACCGGCACCCATAGCTTCCGCAACGAAGCCGAATTATGCGAATTTTACTGGCGAAGTCGATTTTCCGGTTTACGTAAACACACGCGGACCGAGACAATGCCGTTCGTTTACGTTTCGATTGTTCTCTCCCAGCTTCTCATTTTTTCGTGTACACGTATGATTTCAGGACATCGACGTTATACCACCCAACGCGACGACCAACACCACCGGAATTCGTGCTTGCAACACGCTCTCCACCGGCGCCATTTTGCTGGCGGACATTTTACCCTCGCTGGCCGTCAAGGTCATAACACCTTTCTTACCGTTTTACGTGCAGTGAGTATTCGTTCTCTATCTATCATTACGCACCCATCACCCATGACATACTCGTAAACATGATTCCCTCGATACGTTTGCCGAATCGAGAGTCAGCCAACATCGCAATACTGCTGTCACGCGTTTAATTAGGATCATAATGTTCCTCTATTACCAAAAAGGAAGCAGGAAGAAGAATCACCGGAATAACCAACTGTGTACTGTGTTCATTGCACACACTTTTGATCAGAATAACTTTTTTGGAAATGCTCCAAACGACTTCAATTTTCTGCCAAACTGAACAGATTTGTTTACTGGATGATGTGTCATGGACACTTTGGAAAATTCGCGTTTAGTCAGGGTTGCAACAGAAACAGTAATCTACGAACCACAATTTTCAAATATTCATTACGTGCCCTAACTGCAAAGTGTTAGAAGCAACTTTTACTGTTTTTTTTTTTTCGTAATCCAGCACTACTTCTCCAAAATTTTCGGTAAACTAATCCGTTCAGCTCGACAGAAGAGCTGGTCGTTTGGTCCATTTATGAGAAAGTTACCGTGACTTCTCTGTATATGTCCTCAAGGGCCGGACGATAAACGTCGCGGAATTGTCCCCACTACTGCGGAGTAGACCCCGTGAGGGTCCCGAAGAGGCCGTGGACGCCGAGGAGTGTAAACATAACACGGCTCAAGTGCGTCCTTGATGATGCAGGACACTGGCAAGACCCGTGTTGTTGACATATATCGAGAATTCACTGTACTCCGATTAAACTGTGTGCCATCAATTATGACACTGGCCGTACGTGAGCCAAAGCATTCCAATCTTATCCGGTTTTTCCGACCGCATTCAATTGAACGGGTTACCTTATCGATGCATTTCGACCGTTTATCACCATGGTCTTGAAAAGAAAGACTATGATCGCCGAGTGGTACAATTCGGTTCGCCGAATCGCGAAATTCGAGGATCTACACGAAGTTTCTATTTTCGCGTGATCAGTTCGAACGAGAACGTTCGATCAAACGAAGCAGAGAAATAATTCTTCGATTCCTTTTGTCCGCCATTTCTCCTTTTGTCCATCTTTCTCGTCCCCAGATTCTTTCTTCGGATACGATGACACTCGATTGGTCGCGTCATTCATTCAAACGGTCCAGATCCCCGTTACCGTGACGTCATTCGCTTACGCGTTCCGTGACGTTCCATTATCCTTCTTGCAGCATCGCATGCCTCCGATGCGATTAACTCTTTGCACTCGGCGCTATTCTCATTCTAAAACTAAATTTTTTTTCCGTCTTAGAAGATTTTCATTTTATTCATACGAAACTGATCCGATTTCCACGTATGATATTTAAATGTTTAGTAATCTATTTAAATACAAATTTTGTGATGTAACAAATATTTTGTAATTTTTTTTGTAATTTCTTTGAGATAATGCCACAACAATTTCTAGTGGTGCTTCAGAATCACCACTCGATTGTTAAGGGTTAAATGTTTAATAATCTATTTAATACAAATTTTGTAATGTAACAAATATTTTGCAATATTTTTGTAATTTCTTTGAGATAATGCCACAACAATTTCTAGTGGTGCTTCAGAGTCACCGGTCGAGTGCAAAGGGTTAACAATTAGTGCAAACGGTATTTGAAAAACACGAGACTCCGAAGCTCGACCGATGGGATTTGCGATTCACGTGCGAAAAGCTAACTGCGCGGATTAGTTTTCTGCTTCGTTTATTAACACATATGGTCATTGAATACTGTTTTCCGAGGCGTCATTTCTGCCGGAGTTGAAACAGACGAAGGTGAAACAGAAGTCTTGTTCATGAATGGCGGAGAGAACGCAGCGAACGTGTTAAAATATTGAAATGAAAATTACGATCTCGGAGGCGTAACTTTCCGTGGCAGTGTCGCGTCGCTCGTCATCTTCTAAGATAGTTGGGACATGTATCGCATCACGCATTCCAACGATCCCCTAAGTCGTGTCGTCGTCATGACGTTGCGGGGGATGAATCATCGCAACCGGAAGACGCGCCCCGCCGCGGGCACGTCGCGCTGCTGTCCCGTGAACGAAAAAACGCTAATCGATTAATCGAATCGTTAATTACAGTGCTCGACTGGCTACCTGTGTGTTATTTTCCGCTGCAGGATTCCTTGTGGTGTCGTTAAGCACTACTGAATGGCTCGCCATTTTGGGCGTCGTCGTAACGTCACTCTCTTCCGGTTTGGGAGAAGTTACGCTGTTGAGCTACAGTCATCTGTATCCCAAGTAAGTGTCGTCGTTCTTTCGTCCTCTCATCGATCGTACCCCCTGCATTTTCCGAACATTTTCCGCGATACAACTACCAGGGTATCCAAAAATTTTTTATGGAAATTTTTGTCGATATTTAATCTGCGGTAATTTCGCAGAAAAAGGGAACAATAGTAAAGAAATAAGTTTAGAACTCGTTCTAAAGCTCGAAGCTGCTTCTTTCAAACAATATTGTTACTTTTCTACTATTGAAGATCCATTTTTTAAAAAAAAATGCTATGAATTGAAATTTCTGTGAAAACATAGAAACATTTTTTTGGCGACTGAATCCACCACATATTTGAAAATTGAGGCCGCCCACTTTCAGCGACTTCTCAGATATTATTGTACAATTTTTTTTCTCTATTTTGCAAAACAAAAATGGTGGGAATATTGTATTACCGTAAATTTGGCAGTACGCCTTTCGTTACATCATGTAAAATTGTTTCAACTAATAATGAATGATAGTTTGTAAAAATAGAAGTTTCAAGCTTTAAAATGAGACCAAGTTTGTTGTACTATTTTTTTAAATGAAATTATCACAGTTTCAGTTTCGACGACTTTTTTCCAAATCGTATATTTTTACTTTAGTGTTCAAATACTTTTTGGGGCCACTGTGTCTTTCTTTTTCTTCGTCGATTTCCAGCATGCGTAAACGAATGAAAAGATGAATTAAGTTTGAGTGTTATGACTCAATTGCTTGAGACCGCAAAAGACGGCGCAAATTAGAGAGATATTTTTCTACTTAATAACGTTCACTGTCTGATCTTAGCGGTCCTTTGGAATCGCAGGCACGACTGTGTAAGTGAGTAATGCATGTAATACGATGTGAGAAGTTTGTTGACACAGACGGTGTGTCTGCTCGGTGCGACGATACTCGGCGTGAGTATCGTTAGCAATTCATAAATCGTAGTATTGACAGTTTAGACAGTCGCTCCTTGAACGTAGCGATAAGATAATGGCGTTCAGAATTGTGGGCCGCCCGATGGTCGAATTCAGAAAAACATTTTCACTATTCTAAAAACTCGTGCGGAAATACGAGGCACGTCACTAATTAACGTTGGAAAATATGGACGAAATACTTGCAATTTATCGTGACGCAAGCTACAATACACCTGAACAATTGCAATAGTATTATTAAATATCTATCTTCAAATTTCGTATCTGTTACATTATTTTATTTTTACGTAAATACGTTTCATTCGTTCCGTGCGTAAGAGTAAAAAATTGTAAACGACTACGCATACTCGTAGAATATATTACTACGGTATTAGCTCCGTAACTGTCGCGAAGATCTCTACCGTAACTGTCAAAATTGTATCCCCACCACTGCGGGGGACTCACACCAATGCATGCGAAGCAAAAGATTGCAGCTTTTCTGATTCTTTATTTTCTCTTATGGAACTTTTACCGTCGAATTCGTCTCGCTTCTCTAATAAAAAAAAAATTAGTTTTCTTGTGCCATTTCTCACTACAGATTCTCCGTTTTCGACTTACATGTTTTAGCAGAATCTCTCTCAATCGGTGTCTTCTCGCGAACAATTAACTTTATCGTTCGTTGTTTATTTTTCCACTTTTTCTGCATCGCCTGTTCATCGATAGCCCCGCGGACCGTACGAGTCGGAACTTTGCACCCACTCTAAACGCCAATTGAATCGCGTGCCAATCGTTGCTCGACAATTGAGAGCGATTAATTGCTTCGCAGACAAGTAATCGCGACATGGTCTTCTGGTACTGGTGGCGCCGGGATAATTGGCGCGTTGTCTTATGCTGCGCTGACCACGTGGTTGAGCAACGAAGATACATTGTTGGTTATGTTAATCGTACCGATTATACAAGGGATCACTTTTTGGTTGATCCTGGTTCATCCGCCCCAAGCCAGCATACCGATCACCAAGAACGGTATCGACAGTCAAGAGCAGATCATCGAGGTCACTAAGAAGAGCTTCAAGGACAAGATGAGCCTGTTACCGGGCCTGCTGAAATACATGATTCCGCTCGGCCTCGTATATCTCTTCGAGTATTTCATTAACCAAGGACTGGTAATGCGTTTTTTCTCCGCTTTCAGTTTTGTCAAATATCCTCGAGCCATTTTCTGTTTTATTGTAGGAAAAGAAAAATCATTACAGTAACTTTGCACTCATTAAAAATCACAGTATCACCTCGATTATTGGAACTTTTCATACCTGAAGTCTCCACGATCCCAAAGAGCTTAAAATTTAGAATCTACTTTATTAACCCTTAGCACTCGAATGGCGAATGTAAGGCGCCACTAAAAATTACTATACCATTATTCAAAATATTTTTTATATTATTAAATTTGTTTGTACTTAATAAATTACTAAACATTTCAATATTACACGGGTCAATTGCACCATTTTCATATGTATAACACGAAAAAAAAATATATAGAAAGGAAATATTCTAGGTCGGAAGAAATGTTTCGTTTTGGCGTTCAAATAGCTTCGAGAGGATCTTTTTCGCTCCCGATATGTAGCCATTGGAGCCATTGGTAACCGTAAAATGAGTCAAGGGGATAAATAAATTTCTCTAACCTCCTATGGATCAGTTTAGGATCCATAAGCGTCACTATTTATCGTAAAGATCACTATAGAGTGATTTTAAGTGACTCTGCTATTATTCGAACGCTCACGTTTTCTGGTTTAGTTCGGATAATGGAGGTGTTACTGTGTTTTTTTCAATCAATAAAAATTGCTATCACGCGCTTGGATATTATTTTGTTTCTTCATCTAAGTTTGTTACAAAAAATGTCATTTGAAAAGAAAAGAAAACAGTAGCGGTATATTGTCTAAAATGGCTTTATCTTGATCGCTTTTTGTTTCGATCTCGACGTTCTTTTTCGCAAGCGTAATCGCAGCACAGAAGAAAACAATGGTCTGATCCTCTAATCTAAAAATAATTTACAGTACGAGCTGATCCAGTTCGACGGAATTTGGTTGTCTCACGCCGAGCAGTACCGTTGGCTTCAAGTGGATTATCAGATCGGCGTGTTTATATCGCGATCGTCTGTCAATCTCGTCACAATTAACAAAATCTGGATCATGGCTGTTCTACAGGTAACGTGTGCTCGATCGAGCACGTTTACCCAGTCAGGGACACGATCGACGGATCATCGATTCGCCGCTCGGATCGAGAACACCCAGTTTAATAACGTCTCGTGTTTGTTTCAGTTTATCAACGTGATAATTCTGTTATTCGAGACACTGTATTATTACATGCCGAGCATTTGGATCGTGTTCGGGTTCGTCTTGTGGGAAGGTCTCCTTGGTGGTGGAGCGTATGTCAATACGTTCTACCGAATGTCCACAGAGGTAATGTACCGTTCTTTCCAAAGAGTATTTTTGCCCGAATTCGCGTCGAATTACAGTGCAAACAATAGCCGAAGCAGCGTTGAAACAATCGTTATAGCTGTGCTCTGCAAACAAATTCATTCGAGGTCAGCAAATATCGAACGAATTCTCTGTTGTCTCAGTCGAATCAACCGATTGTGCAGCATAATTTATACAAAATTAAAAGTTGCATAAAATTAAAAAAGTACAACGCAAGCTTCAAGTTGAAATAAGAAGAGATTCAGGTCTCTTTGCGAAAATATAAATAGTCTTTCATGTGTGTAAATCACGGATTAAAATAAACAGTTATCCTTAGTTTTTAATAAAATTTACTGCGAACGCATACGTTTCGTTTAAGAAGCTGTGGAACTTTTGTGGAAGAAATGCTACCCTTGTTTAACACTATGTTTACGGAACACGAAAAATGACTATTACTTTATAAAAATAACTTGAATGTATCTATCAAAGTTTGTAGCCATCTTTTTAATAATATATACCCAAAGAAATCAATTTGTTAAATAATTACTCGTGGATATATTTTTACAATCTCAATATTCGCAATTTTAAATTATTAGAATCCGCTATTTTGACGGGTTCCGTAAATCCAGTGTTAAGAAATGTCCTCATATTTTAGGATGTGTATAATAAAAATTCTATTGGAGCAAGATATTTTAAAATGTTTATTAAGACAAGTTCTAAAAAAGAAATACATCCAGAGATACAGCTGTCAATTATCGAAATAAATATTAAAAATAAATAGCATGCTCAAAGTACGTTATCCATATAACATACAATTTAACTGTAACAGTTAGAAAGTATTCTGTTTGTTCTGTTTTACTATTTTACTATGTTAATTTCTTTATAATGGAGGTAGACAGTTGATTATTTTATGTTTGAGAAAAAGCGAAACAATCTATTATTTTTCTCAAATATCGTTAATACATATATACATACATACACTTCAACAACTATACTCTAGATTTTAATCGAACATTTTCTGCCAGGGGTAGTTTCGATAAAAAGATAATTACAATTACTTCACGTGTACGTTAATGTCATACTTTTTAAATTATTTGAAATTAAATTTATTCTTGTTGCAGATTCCACGAGCAGATCGCAAAATCTCATTGGGAATCGCAACGATGGCCGACGCAATCGGCATCGCGTTGGCGGGATGGATGTCGATGCCGGTTCACAACGCAATTTGCAAACTGCCGCAGCCGCATCGAGTCGGCAGCTAGGACAATCCTGAAACATAGTATTTGACAACGATCGTACGACGAATCAGAGCCGTACGCTCCGCCGTGGAATCGTTTCCGACATTTCCCGTCGAATCGTTTTCGATGTTCGGTCCACGGATAGAGCTGCTAGCCGAGTACCTATAGGTTAACGTCGTTCCTAATTATCTAGTATACTACACACTTTCAATCGCACAGCGCACAGGCTGTGACAATCCGCTTGATACCTCGTTCGTACTAACTTCCACTTTAACGACGCCAGGACAGCACGGTAAAGCACTTTTATCGTCGAGGACGACATTACGTCGGAAGCTGGAAACATGAAGAGGATGATGTTAGAGACAATGAAATGTCCATAGCACCCGATTATAGCAGTGCACACTTAAGCGTCCGTCGCTATCCCCTCGAATTAAAAAAAAAAGAAAATGGGACCTCGGAGTGAGCTTCCATCGGGTCAATTGAAACTTGATACGGGTATCGGTATTTCACGAAAAAAAACACATCCACCTCCACCACTTAAGTGTCCGCATTCGGTCGCGATCGCGGACGCTTAATTGTGCACCGCTGTAGTCTTCGAGTTGAGCTTCCGGTCGAAACGGAGCCACGAACGGTGAACTGTGACACAGACGTTCCTGCGAATGAAATTCAACTCCTTAGGGTATAGGTTTCGATCGTTCCGAGATTTATTTGGTACAAATATTTAAAAGACTAGGAACAGGAATGGAGTCGTACAAAATTGTCGCGTTCGTGACGAAGCTCGGAGCACGCTCGTCCACGAACAACGCCCGACAGGCGGAGAATACGATCTTCCTGTCGAGTTTTGCGAGCTTGTTTGCGAGTATGCGCGCGTGCGAATGCATGTCCGCGATTTCAAACTAACGACGGACCAAAGGGTATCGCAGCGATACCGCGCACGCGTCGCAGCTTTCGTCATGTATTTCGTAGCTGTTAGGTTCTACGTCGTTCCGTTGCAAACGACACCAGTATTTCTAGATAGAACTGCGCCCCGATCTTTTCTCACCCCCGCTGCGGGTGTTCTCGATGGAACATGATTTCATCATTAGAGCCGCGAATCAATAGCAAAATATATATAAACAAAAAATGCACCGACATTTCTCGACCAATCCGAAGAAATTTTTGCTTTTACTAATATTCGCACTCGTTTCCCTGTCTCCGTTTTATAAATTTTCTACGATCACCGATCAATAAGTTTTCGTTCGCCACGTTCGATACCGCAGTAGAACCTCGCTGGTTGAACCAGCGATTTCCACCTCGACCAATACGAAGTAGGACAAATACAGAGTAGGACAAATACGGAGTGGGAAAGCGAAAAAAGAAATCGCGTGATTGGCTGCACAACCTCGATTTTCGAGCGAGGTACTACTGTAATTGTTTTAGCAACCGGGCGTTCGGTTTTCTTGTTTTTCGGTGTAAAAGAAGTTGTGCATTCTGTTGCATTTTTTAGATCGCGATTTCCCTCCTCCGTGTAAAACGTCGAACATTCCTAGCTGAGAAGTTACAGGCGCATGCGTAAAGTATTATGACCGAGTCGCGGAGAAACGAGAGAACCAAACACAAGAGATTACGGTAATTACGTGATTACGCGTTTGATTGGAACCACTCTCGTTGGTTTCCTCGACACCTGGAGACATCCTGTTTATTTCTTTTCTATCAAAATAATTTGCCTTTACTTCTTGGAATGCGTATTGTGTAATTGTGATATACCGATAGTACTGTTTCCTACAATTATTGCAATATATACATATATATATTTATATGCGAGATATTATATTGTTTACTACGCCATAATATATTTTTGTCGTTGTTAAATTGGATTTGTTTTTGATCGCGTTCGGGAACGGACGTTCCCCGGTTGCCGATTCTGCCAAGTTCGTTTCCTTCGTTCGGATTCGTAGCGTGTGAACAGAACAAACGATCGAAACGCTGTAATAAAATCGCTAACACCTTTTCCCGAAACTCACGCTGAATTGGCACTCGACGTCGAAATCAAAGTTAACGAACAGTCAACGGAATGTTCTTTGAGCAATTAGGAACTCTGTTTTCTTTCTTCATTCTTTTCAGATGGGCGTCGCATGCGTTTTCTATTTTTTTTTTTTTTGTAAATTTCCTTACAAATTTCCCTTTCACACCCACCACTCGCGAATTTCTCTAGACGCGCGCACTCACGCTCCTCTTCGTAATTATTAGAACAGTCAGCGTATCGTTAAACACAGATTAAAAGTAACGCGTCTGCCAAGAAAACTTACAGTAGGATCTCGATTATCCGAACCATCGATGTTTCAAGTCTCTAGTACTGTACGTGCATCGCAAGAAGTCTGATGGGACAGCGCAAGGTCAAAGGGGGCACTCGTTTGCTCCGTCTATCCCCACCGTTGACGCTCCAGTAGTCCAATGCTTAGGCTTTGACGTCACACGCTGTATAGTATGTGCGCCCGCTGTAGCCAATAGAGCAGCCAAAGGCGTGCCCCTTCCACTCTGACCAATCAGCAATCATTCCATCCATGGGACATCTTGTGCGGCCTGCACAGTACAGGCGTGTTTGCCTTCATTAGGGCAAAACCCACTTATTCTTCTTTTAGTTTATTCTAGTTTATTATAGTCCCCATCATAGCGCCGTCACCATGGAGAAAGGACGAGTTTCGGAGGTTGGTGGGGGAAGCAAGCCCCAAACGTGCCCACCTCGAACACGTTTTAAATTTAAATAGCGTGATCTACGGCGATGCATCAGGAACACTATTCGTCGTACAAATCAGCAAAGATTGAATCTAGCGTTGCAATTAAGCGACTGATCTATTACACGAACTATTATTATGGTTCTCCGTTCAGTTCAGATAATCGAGGTTCTACGTTCTTGTACTACGTTTGACATTCAGAAACCCTGAATGAAGTGGACTGATTCGATTAGGCCGTTAATCCTTACGCATACAACTATTCCTACAGGCTACTTTATCAGAGCAAGATAAACATTGTTGATTGAAGATATCATTCGGTTAAAAACAAGATAACAGAAACCGTTAGATGTATTGTTGATTCGGGAGTTTCGTTGTGTGCTTAACGTGTTCGTGGGCGCACAGTGGCGCCAAGGCGGCAAAAAATACATTTTATAAATTTTCGATTTTTATAAAAAAAATTATTTTGTATGTCCTAATAGTGCGTGCATGATGTGCCAAAGTCAGATTTTACACCTGGAGCATCAAATAATAGTAACTTCCGCACGATTCACTCTTGGAAATTCTGAAAGTTGATATTTAAACTTAAATTGTGGCGAAAGGGTCTCGAAGGGTCTCATGATTTTTTGCACAAATTTAGATCAATATTACACCTTGCTGATTAGCCCATATTACTTAATGTTAACAATTATTTACAAAATTTTTTTTTTGCCAAATAAGCGTTGTACCTGTGGCAATCTCTCCACAAATTTTCAAACAAATTCGTTGGATAGTTTCGTTTTTACAGATTTTTTGCCGCTTTTTGGCCATTTGGCACCACTGTGCGTGCGTCACGCGAGCTTGCAACATAATTTTCTCGCTTGCGTCGCGCTTTATGGTTTCTCTGATATTTACGGAGAGGAGCGCGAACGGAATTTAATCCCCCACTTTTCCCCGACGAATTTTCCTAATGATCTACGAAATCGTTTGATATCAGTCGCTCATATTGTCTCGCATCGACACCGACAAATCGTCTCAGAACCGAAATGATTGCACACGGGTACGAATGGCGGACACATTGTAAAAATAACTACGTGTAATTTTGATTGACCTTGCACACGATCACGCGCATCGCTCGAGAATCAGTTTCCCGGACTCCTCGTACTCCTGCCGTGACAGCCACATCTGCTGGAAGGATCCGAGCGAACTGAGGATCGATCCACCGATCCAGGCACCGTAGCGACGCTCGCTCGTGCTGTTCGCGCTAATTATTTTCAGTCTCATGCTCTGCGAAACGACGGCTAATCAGTTATCTCTATCGAGGCGGCATCAGCATTGTTAATCTTGAAACAGAACGCTTACCGGAGGAGTTTTGCTAGCTAGATCACGATTCAGTCTTTCGCTAAAACCTTGCAGGCAAGAGTTGCCGCCGGTGACCACCACGCTTCCGTACAGGCTCTGAAATTAATTAATTGGTCGCTCCGTTTATTTGATCATTTGGAATGCGCACTCTTTGCGCGAATATCAATAGATTGCGGAGTTTATAAAATTTTTTAGAAAACTGACTCTTACGAATATTTCGAAATCATTTATCCCCCCAGAGGTGGGGATAAACTTTCGACAGTTACTGTTGAGATCTTCGCGACAGTTACGGCGAGAATACTGTAGAAATTTCGTCCTGGTCATTCTAAGAAGTTCAAAATGGTATGTCGACATTGTCCAATCATTTTAACCCTTTGCACTCGAGTGGTGACTCTGAAGCACCACTAGAAATTGTTGTGGCATTATTTGAAAGAAATTACAAGAAGTATTACAAAATATTTGTTGCATCACAAAATTTGTATTTAATAGATTACCAAACATTTAAATATTACATGTAGACATCGGATCAGTTTCGTATGAATAATAGGAAAATATTGTAAGACGGAAGAAAAATTTAGTTTTAGATTGAAAATAGCGCCGAGTGCAAAGGGTTAATATCTAGTCTGTCTTAACACTAGATTTACAGAGGATTAAAAGTGAGTATTTCACATTACTTTATAAAAATAAGAGGAATGTGTCCATCCAAGTTTTCAGCCATTTTTTAAATAATATGTACATAAGGAAATAAGTTTGTTGAGTAATTCCACGTAGATGGATCTTCACAATCTTAATAATCGTAAATTAAAGATATTAGAACCCGTCATTTTGACGGGTCCCGTAAATCTAGTGTTAAATGACGCCTACTCGTTTTTGTCATAAACAGTCTAGTTATGAGAATTAATTACTGAAGGGTTACGCGTTCGGAGTTACACTATCGGAAGAAGATGCGTTTCCCTGTGAATAGTGAACTCACTGGTCTGATGTCCATGTCGCACATGCCCACGCTGGTCGTGACGAGAGGTCCGATGCCGAGGATGCTTGCCCCGACGCCCTTCACGTTGCTAGGGTCGAACAAGGCCTCGGGAATCATCAGTCTCACCGAGCCGAAGTCATCGTTGTAGCCGCTCGGGAACTCGTAACGTTTCATTGGCAAGGT
Organism: Halictus ligatus; assembly: GCA_028454255.1. Classification (NCBI taxonomy): domain Eukaryota; kingdom Metazoa; phylum Arthropoda; class Insecta; order Hymenoptera; family Halictidae; genus Halictus; species Halictus ligatus. The sequence continues at coordinate 7,481,866 of CM052131.1, forward strand.
GTTGGCCACGTCCTCGTCGTATGGGCTGTCCGAGACTTGAAGGACGTTCATTTGGAAATCTTGCAACAGCTCCCGTACCATATAGCTTAACCAGGAGGACGACGGTTGAGGACCGGGTTTCCTGACCCAGCGGGGTGTCTCTCTTTCTCGGACAACATCTGGGGAATTGATTGATCTGTTAACTGTCTATTACGGTTTTTGACCCGTTAGATCATTAACCCCGTGCCATTTAGTTCGACGAAATCCGGGCCCAAACGGTAGGGGTCAATGCGCGGTAAACAGACCAGAGTTATGCTCGAAAACAGTTGCAATAATAGCCGAAATGTAAATATCTGTGATACAGTTTTTTGTAAATCATTCCACGACTCTGACTCCCGATGTTTACATTCGGCAGATTTTCAGTCCACGAGACGTACTCGTGATGTTTACGTTTGTGACAAAATCTTCATCACGAGTCAGACTCGTTAAAGTCTTTTTCTATTGCGGTCTGGATCCAATGACCTGTAATATTATGAGCTTCATGTAACCTTGAGTATGAAATAAAAGACCTACCGATTAGAGTCACCGAAAGGAGAAGAATTTGTATCAGTGTTTACAATTTATTGTAAGCGTGTTTACAGTCATTAGTCAAGGTTCAAGAACGTTTCTTGAAACCCTAGGGGGATCATGTCATTGTTATTTCACTATTCACATCAACTGTCCTACTTTTATGAATTTTTCATACTCAAGATCGCGTGAAGGTCATAATGTTACAGGTCGTTGGATTCATCTTGACCTCGACTATCGTATAGCGATAATAAAAATATATCGTTCCATTAAAAAAAAAAATTCCCTTGAAATCTCAAAACGTATGTCCTTGAACAATATTTGAAGTAATATTTGCCCCTCTGAATCAACTTTTCCTCCGACATTTTTTCCAGTTTGTCGAATCAACTGGAAAAAGACAAAAAGTTTCTATTTTACTCCGGTTTGTTTGCAATTCCAGAAGTTGTTATTTCGCACAAAGATCCGCAGTCGACGAATCAGATTATTATGTTATCGTCGGATCTCTGAATGGCGTCGAATTAATACGCCCGAGCATAACAGAGTTACGAAACACAGGAAGCAAAGTGGTAGGCCCGGAATGTCGCGATGATTGCTATTTGCGGTTGCAATAATACACGCATGGTCCGACCACAACAAACGGACAAAGCGGGTCTAAAAATAGTTGGAGCTTTCGACCGGAGGGTTCCGTTTAGAAGTCTGCTGGGACCTAAATACTTGCGGACCCATTCAGCTCGGTAAGTGCTCGTAAAAGCGTTCAATAAAAACGTGGTGCGCGTGCGACGAAGCCGCGCGGACGTTGAATGCGCGCGATCGACGTATTACGAGTCAAGTGCTCTGTACACATCGCTTGTTCATCGTACAAAATGCGCGGCTGACAAGGACTAACTGCCCTCTTTGTGTCTCAATGAGCCGTCAGCTTCTCCGTTGCGCTAAACATTTTCTTTTGTGCCGCGCCTGTCCCTGTGGCGTCAATGGAAGTCAATGTTTAACATGTGTATCGACACCGTCGCCAATTGAAGCCAGGTGTTCCTTGGGCCGTGACAGATTTTGTTATGGAAAACAGGAGACCGAATACGAGAGCAACAACCCGGTCGAGCCGAACGATAGTCATCGAACGATCAATGGAAAACGGAGAATAAACGTATTGGATCGGAGATGCACTGTAATAACCCCTATTACAACAGTTCTCGTATTGTAATATTCTATTAACACGTTGACCGCCATGTCATCCATACGTGGGCGCCGGAATTAATTGTCCAGGTTTTAAAACGAATTTTTACGTTAATATATTCACTGTACCAAGTTTGATTAGGATCTGTAAAATGCAAGAAAGTTGGAGGATTATACAATATCATACATTTAATTTTTTTTTTTGAGGTTTCTAGTTTGGCAGTCAAAGTGTTAAATTGCAACGTGTACTCTTGTAAAATATGAGAATAGATTTTCTCGCAGACAAGTTATAACGTTATCGTAAAATTGCCTATATTTAGACTGTGATAGTTTCATAAATAATTATCTTACGACAATCACTTTTGCCTCATTTCAAAGGTAGAAGTCTCTAGTTCGACAGACCATGGATTAATTTATTTTCAGATTTTTGTCGTAATCTAGGGAGAGAGAAATCGAAGATGCGTTTTTCTCGAAAATGGTGTACGTTCAAATGTCCGTGGAAATTTTGAAAAATGTTCTTCTTGATTGAAATGACCACGGATTTGAAAATCGAAGCTTCTTCTTTAAAACGACACCTTAAAAATTGATGTACGATTTTTTCCAGTCTTTTTATCGAGTTGTGAATGTGAGGTGTGCCGCCAAGTTTATCATAGCACAGTTTTGTATCGATATAAGACGTCGACACGGGTCAGCTTTCGACGTATTTATAATGGGGGTGCTTATTCTCTGGTCTGAGAGTTTATGGGCCCCATAAAGTTTCTCGACAGACGGGACGGGGATTTTCCTGTTGCGGACAAAACATTGTCGTCATATATCGAGAGAAAACTGTACTTTTTCGGCTCCACTGTACGTGGCGCTGGTCGCGAACGTGCTAAACGACAATTATGGTTGAAGAAGAAGATTTGCCTTTGCTGGCGACAAGACAAGCAGGCGATAGCTCGACGTCCTTCTCCTCGAAGAATTGTCTGCATTGCATGGTGATGAAGTCGCCACCCAAGGGACTCTTCACGATTCCTTGAGTGATCACATAACCGTCGTGCACCGGCACTGCGCTAGTATGGGTCGCGCCGCTGTCGACCACCATAGCTGTCGATCTTCCGTTCGCATAAGCTGCCAGTACAGCGTTCTTGCAAATGTACATCGCTGGGACGTTAAACTTCTCGAACATCAGCTCCAGGAGTTTCTCTCGTTTCAGCCTCGTGTTCCATGGGCATTCGGTCATTAAAATCGGATGGTGTTCCGGAAGAGCGTGCAACTTTTGCTTGTAGGTGTACTCTGTTAGGCGCTCGAACATGTCCCACCCTTCGATCATGCCATCCTGCATTAGGCTAATCAGGTCCATATCTGAAAAGCAGACAATTATTTGTTTGACGTATCTTTGACGTACTGGAACTGTTAGCTTTCTTTCGATATAGGACGATCGGTCGGGACGGCACTCGACTTATTGCAGATGAGGGTACCCATTCGGCTTGACATTGTACTTGGCCGGCAGTTTATGGGCCTCATAAAGTTGTCCGGCAGGCCATAAGGTGGATATGACATACCCTCTCGTTGGACAAGTTCAAACAAGAAGAGGGGATAGAAATTTTCTTGTTGCAGAAAAAAAACATTGTCGTCTTATATCGAAAGAAAACTGTGTACCGGAGGAAGACATGTTTGAGTCATTCACAGGTTAACACCACTTTTTCAGTCTTCTTATATTTTTCAATATAAGAAATATTTTTCTCTTTATCAATTTTACATCGACTTTTTACATTTAGTTTTTTTTTAGTCGAACTGCTAGTACCAATTCCTGTCAAAAATTGACAGAAAATTTTCGTATTATTGTATATTCCCAACTTATTAAAATTAACGTTTATGTAGCTTCTGTTTGCATAAAAATCCGCAGTCTGCCAGCAAGTTTATAACTAGACAGCGGATTTTATGCATATATGACAAAAATAAGTAGGCGTAATTTAAAACAGTAAAAACATTAGAAGAATTAAAAAATACTGTTATATTATCTTCATACTATTAAATTTATTAACACTTTGACTGTCAAACTAGCAACCTCAAACATTCCATAAAATCAAAGTAAGTTATTTAATGAAATAAAAATTGATAAAAATTAAATGTATGATATTGAGTAGTCCTCCAACTTTCTTGCATTTTACAGATACATATGAACATATTTTCACTCACATGTGGGTGACATGGCAGTCAACGTGTTACGAAAAAAAAAAAAATAAATTTCTATTTCACTCCAGTTTGTTGCAATGCCGGTAGAAAATTGTTATTTTGCGTAAAAATCCGCTGTCCGTTTATAACATATGTTCCACCTAAAATTCTATTTCTTATTTACGCCAATAAAAGACATTCTCGCATTTTACTTCGGAAACCACGTGCCAGAAAATTTCTTTGCAGTTGGAATCAAGAAAGTTCACTGTTTTTATCGGAGCAAGTGTCTCCCACGCTCGTCTATGGTGCGCGTTCATTCAACTTCGGACGATTTGTGTACGATTCCCTCTCGGACTGAATGAAAACCGGTCACGGATCACGGCGAATATTAAGAAAAATCGATTGTTTCGAGTTTCCAAAAAATAATGAACGAAGGTCCGTACCCTTTTTCCGCACTTGGATAGCCGTGACATCGATGTTGTAGTGCTTCCTGACGGCCTGATTGCCGTCCGGTGTTTCGATGGTGTCCTCCCATATTCCGAGGGTGGTCGGAATTTCTGCCTTCGGCGTGTCCTCACCGCCATAACCCACGCGAAGGCTCTGGTGTCCGACGTCGAAAATTATAGCACCGACCTCGTCTGCGGGCAAACCGAATTATTTAACAGGGCTGCCGGCCGGGATGGCCACGTTTTTTCCATGAAAAATCCGGACCGTCTCGCACATACCTCCGCCGTAAATACCACCGCTCATAGTATCTGAGAGGAGAGCCGCGGCGCGCATGCTCCGCAACCCTCTTCGACCTCACCGGTCCAAACCCCTTCTTCCTCCTTTGCGAGCCGTATATCGAGGATTCTGCGACCCTCCGACGTTTCTGTATTCCTCCTTTTGCATATCCGAATCGATGATCGGGAGGAGGACGAAACGCGATCGATTCCCGCCGTTTGCAGAGGCGACGCAATGCACCCTTTGTTTTGTTACGTATCGAGACGTTTTCTCCGCGTTCATTTCGATTAGAAGTTCTAATCTCTTTTCTGAGAACGAAAAGCGTTCCAACAGGCCTCTTTTATTAATGAAAGACACTCTGTATGCCTTCTTTATATGAAAATCTTTCGACACTCCCTTCTGGCATCCGTTAATTAATATTCTGATAGGAAATAGCCAGAGATTACCTTTATTAACCCCTTTTAACGAAAATCTAACCGAGGTCTGGTTTTCATTGGAAGTGACAAAAAAAAGTGACCGTGACCCTACGTGACATTAAATCTTAAACAGAGTACCCCTTTCATTTTCAAGGTGTATAAACCCGTTCATTGTCATCCCCTTTGGTTCAGTCGAGATTCAGAAGCGGTTCAGTAGCGGTATAGTAATCGTGCAGTCACGCACAAGAGTCAATTCTAGTGAGATCGGGTTAAAGTCCCTTTCGAATCAAATGGTAACCTTATAGATTCCGTTCGTTCGGTATATATTCTATTTCAAAATCAAAACCGTGCATCGTAGGTAACAATTTCTCCAATTGTACACTTATTACATTCATTCGCGACACAAACAACTACATTTGTAATTATCTTAATTCAGAATATATTTGTCTTGTTTGTTGACTCCCTTAATATACAACCCACAATTATGCCCCAATATCCTAATCTAATAATTGAACGTTCCCATACGATACAATCTTACCGCTCGGATTGTATCAATTAAATTATATATATACAGTCGAGTGCAGAGGGTTAATTATACTTACGGTTAAAGCGTAATGGATATTAAAGAAAGAGATTAAAGAAATTGAAATAAATTCAGTCTTGTATTTTCAAGCTACTAGTAATGCATAGTATCTATTCATCAGGGATCGCGTTGTACAGGGTGGAGCAAACGGGCAGGGGATGATTTTACATATAAAAATAAGTCGAAAAGGAGGAATAACATTTGTTCGTTCGAGGTCTCGTTTTCGAGAAAATCGAGTTCAAACATCCGTTCGCGTGCTTTAATGTATACAGGAAGTTTAATAGGTTGGCCATGGTCAGACGCGTCAGACGATACCTATCTACGTGTATTTGCTGCGTCTTCGAAATCGGTTTTCTCGAAAACGGGGCGTCAAACGAAAAAATCTTGTAACTTCCTGTCCGGTTGTGTTCGCCCGGTCACACCCTGTACATACAACGTCATCATATTAACACGTATTAGTATATGACTGACAGTGATTTTTGACTAGGTTTAGAAATTCATTTTTATTGTGACATATCCAGATAAACCGAATTTTATTAGGATCTTTTAAAAGGGTTAAGACAGCGTTCCCTATAATACATTTTACATTTCCAGTTTCGGTTTCATTAATTAAATTACACTGATTTTGTGAGATTCTCTTTTGATTGATTTTTGGCATTTAACGTGTTAAACGTGTGTCAAGGATAGAATAATCAGAAGACGGTGAGTGGTTCCATTATGGAATTAGTGTTGTATATTTTACAAAGTAAATAGAATATAAACAATCTAAAGTCGTCTAAAACACAATAGTACGAATTTCGTGGTAAATCATTCTTCATATATTATAAAGTATACGATTTGTCAACAGATCGATATCTTTTGTTTTTTCATTTGTGTCCCGCGGTGTCGCCTTGGGCTGGACCCGGGTTTTGACATAACGAGAGAGGGGGTAAGGGTGGGGTGGGGGGTGGTGGAGATAGAGAGTCACGGGACTCAAAAATCATCTTCACATTGCCGAGTGAACGTTGCGAACAGTGAACTGATTCGATGGCAAGATATGAATAGGTGTGTGCGCGTGTTTCGCCTTTTGTATTTTCTTTTTTTCTGCGTTTCCTTTATCTCGTTTTTGAATTAACGTCGATCAAGTGTGATCCGTCGGTGGTACACTTTCCTTCGGTTTAATTATCGCGTCGGTCCGTCGATCGTTAATCGAATCGCGTTTCGCGCTTCGGGTGAGGTACACGTACGTACAAGTTAGCATTTGTATTACAGACACACTTTACAGACGATATTGTAGTTTTATTTTATTTTATTTTATTTTTTTTTTTTTGGTTTATTTAACATGCTTTTTCGGGTTGCTTCACCAACGTTAATCCGTAGTATGTTTTTTTTCCTTCGGTTTCTTCTCCTTTACGCTATAACGCCTGTCTACTAAAACGTTTCAGTCTCTCTCTGTGAAATTGAAACGACACCGATGACAACGACGAACATCATGGCATTACTTTTTTTGCATTTCACGTTAATTCTTATTTAGTTATTGTTTAGGTCGCCTATCTCCGTAGTTTCCTTAATTTTATACACGTATGACACACGTTCCCGCGGAGACGAGAGAGAAACGGTGCGCGCCGGTCGTCGAAAGGGAGCCGCGCCGACTTTGCCGTTAATGACCGCGCTCTCTAAAGGAACCGACGCCGGAAATCAGCTGATAGAAACGATTCTACGGAACTGGAAGACCAAGGAATCTCGTGGCGAACCGCGTAACGTGTGCTCGTATCGCCGTCGGATATGCGTTCGATGCAATGAAAACCGTTTTATCTCGTGGATCCTGCTGAAACGTAGTCTTAAGCATAGGACGATTCGCGTTAATCGACGCAGCCGCCGTGTCGTAACGAATCGAAAAACCGAGCGTTTCGTTACGGCAATAAAGGTAATAGGAGGCTCCCCTTAGCGGGAGAGCGAACTCTTAAATCACTTACAGACAAACACCTTGTTCGCAGTCTTTCCGTGAAACGGACTCAAAAAGGACGTCGTAGTCGCAGTTACATCGGAAACCAGTGCTGTCCGTACTTTAATAACGAGTGAATTGGACTTTTTGTTAACCCTACCGCCCTCTTTGCACGCCGCCGAACATTTTATTTACATAGAACTGCGTCTGAACGTGTGGACCACGGATTTTTCGCGAAATCGAAATTGTCTCCGCCGGCTGCAAGCAACTACATTTTTTCTATTCTTAATTCGTTTAAAGAGATTCTTTGAATGTTTTGGTGAATTTAGTTCTTTGCAATTCACGGATTTTTAGCGAAATGAAAATTGTCTGCGCCGGCTGCAAGTAGCTACATTTTTTCTATCCTTAATTATTTTGTACAGTTGACAATAATACTTTTTAAATTCTTTGAGTATTTTGGTGAATTTAGATTTTTGCAATTATCTCGGAAATATACTTTCGAGCGACGGAAAAGTTGTTGAGAATGTTGACCTTGATAACATATGTCAACGCGTACCATTTACCGACATTAGGTCTACTAATTTTTGTCATAAACGCATAAAATTCGCAATCTAATCGTAATATTGCTTCATTTTATGGTTAGAAAATTGCAAATGTAAAACCGTCATCGGTTCGAACGACAAAGTATCCAAAAAAATTCTTTATCTTTCGTCGATTAAGCGGCTATCTGCTGGCGACCTCAAAGAGAGGATAAAACAAATCCAGGCCGCGTGACGCGAGGGTGAAATAAAAGTAATATCGCTTCATTTTGTGGTTAGAAAATTGCAAATGTAAAACTGTCATCGGTTCGAACGACAAAGTATCCAAAATAATTCTTTATCTTTCGTCGATTAAGCGGTTATCTGCTGGTGACCTCGAAGAGGGGATAAAACAAATCCAGGCGGCGTCATGCGAGGGTGTAGGGAAGCGAACGATGCCGTTTCCGGGCAGCACTGTTTCATAGGATAACATTCAACGTGAATCCGCCAACGTCGTCGGGGCGAGTGTAGCCGCTTATAGAGTAATTAGTTCCATCGAAACAAAATGGCAGTCAGTAAATTCGATCGATAAATTTTCCCACGAGCGACGCGAGGACGTCGGATGCGATCGGGCGTCCTCGCTCAAACGGAGTTATGGCGTGTGCGATTGTTTGAGTGTCGCGAGGTCCCTCGAACCGGGGACAAAGAACACATTAGTTGGGTCAGTACGATTTGTTTCGTTTGGGACTTGGAGTTGACACGGTCTCGTATCGACGTAGGCCAGGAACACGAACAGTGGGACTACATCTTGAATTGGCCGCGCCGCGACGGCCTAAGTATTAATTAATTAACGAAAGACGGACCATAGATTTTTCATGTCGCTTCTCCTCCGTGCCTTTTTCTTTTCTTTTTGCGTGTTCTCGCAGTATTCCTTCTTCTTCTCGTTTTTCTGTCTGATGTTACTTTCTATTTGTTTTTTTCGTTACACCGAGATCGTTGGAACGGGGCTGTCCGTTCGGCTTCGTGAATTTCGCGCAGCATCTTCTTCTTCTTCTCCTTCTTCTTCCGGAGGACAGGTTCGCCGTAGGTTCTACATTTATTTACACCGCGATCACGAAGTCGCGGACATTTCGTTGGCTGCTGTGACCGCGATCGCATTCCGCCTCGCTTAGCTCAAACGCGTCGGAGAACCCCGAGGGTGGGTCCAGCTTGGGGATGAACAGGTTTCCCGATCCGTCACGCTCCTGGTCCCGAGTGGAGCAGGAATTGTGCGACTGGTGCTTGGAATTGCCAAACCCGGAGATTGGGCCGAAGTTGGAACGGGTCTCCTCGCCGGTATGACGCGCCAGCTGTAACATCCTAATCAAACACAACCGCGATTAGCATTCTCTCGTCTCACCCTTTCTGCACACTTTCCTCACGAACGACGATAGAAATATTTAGCTGTTGGAAATTATACAGCCACCATAGCGTGATTCTACACCTACGATTTGGTGGAAGTTGACATAAAAAACTCCCCGCAAAATTGACCTTGACCTTGAAAATCAAGGTAAAAAAAAAACAAAAATGTTTTTGTTTAATTGTGTTCTACTGGTCATAAAGATCAATTTTGTGAAAGAAACCAAGGACGTGTAGAGGACGTACTCGGGAGGTCTACTCCGTTTTTTAAATTAGAATGATACACTTTTCTATGTACTATCTAGTAACGCGTTTTAAGACGCGTACAGTGCCCTACCACTCAAGGTAATTCGAGATCGTCGAAGGTCAACTGCGACGGAAAATATTCTACTTTGAGGAGCTGATCAGTTACATGGCTTGTTGTTGTTCGATATAAATCTTGTAACGGAGTTTCAAATGTCAATTCCAGAATCGGATATTGCATGGCAAAGGGTTAAAAAATCATTGAGGATAGTGTAGTCTAAAGTCTATTGTCATGGGGAGTATTGTGGAAACGGAAGGTCATGGGCAGATGTGGGACAGTCGGCGTGAAAATTTGGTGAAGATGTGTGTATAGATAGATTGACACTTACTTGGGTCTTCCCCGTCCAGGAAACGATTTTCTCTCAAAAATCGGTGAGGGTTCTGTAGACGTGCTAGATTCTGGTCCATGGTACAGGAAGTCTGTAAATAGAAAACCATCCGGTTTGCTTCAATGATCCGCCCCTATTGCGTACTATCTCCTCGGTTCCGTTCGTTTCACGACAACAACAAGCTTTGTGAATGCTCGGTCACATTATCGGTGCACTCTAACGAATGTAGACAGGCAACAGGAACAGACTTCCGGTGATACTGCGGTGCGTGGAAGAAGATCTCGTGCCTCTCCTCCTCCGACGTTTTTGTTCGAAACGCTGTCAATTATTCGTGACGTGGATAAATCCATGTCCTTGACAGGTATTCACGGCGAAGCAGTGTCGCCAGATTACGATTTCTCTGCCACTCTACCCTTCCCCTTCCACCACGTTATTCCCCCATACTTAAGTGGCGAGCATCCCCACCCGTCCGCCACGGACCGGTCACGTGACGCGACGCGCGCATCCAATTGCGCGTTGAGTCCGCGTCGTGACTAACCCGGTGATGGCGGAGAGAGGGTAACTGTATTCCCCTCGATCCGAGTCAATTCCCCTGATCTGGCGACGCTGCTCCAAAGGTCAAGGTCTTCTGAAGACAGCATTTAAGCGACGCCACGAATAAGTGACGAAGATGACATATACACGGTTTTTCTCCGATATTAATGAATTTGTTATTATTTACACGTCTAAGTCACGTTTGTGTAAGACGCTAATGGATGGCGTAATTGATATTCGTAATTTAGTCGTTCAGTTTAAAAAAACGGGCTAATAACGGGCTATATCAGGAAACACTCCGACTTCTATTTCTATTCAATAATTGTCTCGTTGTCTGGCTTTTATTGTCGATTTCAATGACCTTGAAATATGTTGTCGCTCAATGCGAACCGTATTTTTGTCTAGTCAAATGTCAACAATAATTGAGAAATATTAGTAGGCTAACAGGGGCATTTATTACAACATAGAAATATAGTAGGATTATTGAAAATACATATAAGGTCAAGTATTTATATTTTTAAAATGTTGTTTAGTCTCCGACAACATGTCCAGAAATCACTGAAATCTCTAAGGAGGACCCTCGTTTATATATTTATCAATTCTCTTGTTAACAACTCTTTAACAAACGACTAGAACCTTCACAAAATTACTCAGGTCAATGACCTTGACCAATACATCGGGGCTGTCGCGTATGAAATGTCCGATTTTAGAATGCAAATACTATTACAATCTACTAGGTTCATTAGACATCCTTTTAGGGTACAAAGCTGATCTTCAAGGTTTTACCTTCTGTTTTAATTTTGATGTCCAACTTTGCTTTTCCATAAAGTTCATTTCAATGTCAATCAACGTTATTGTCGAGTATTCTTTTTGTATGAGTGAACAAGTAACATATTGACAATTGCATTATGCGATGTTTGGTCAAAATGTATCGATTAATTAACAAACTATTCGTGTATGGTAAAAACGAGTACAAAATGGAGATGACAATCTTGTAAATGAAGAATGTGAACGACCAAAATATTCAATTTCTATCTTGATTCGACTTGTATTTCATTGACAACAAATCGGACAACAATCTAATATTAAAAAATCGTCGAAATCGGAGTTGGTTTCCTTTCTTTAAACATTTATGCTTCTTTGCAGGCCAGCCTGACGACAGCTCGCGGAAGAGATGCGGTTGCTTCCAGTATCGCCAGATGAGGGGAGGGAGCACGAATCGAGGGGAAAAAGTTACCCTTTCTCTCTCTCTGCCAGTACCGGAATATGCACGACAGAGGCAGAACGCGTCGCGTGATCGGGCCGCGGCGGAAGCGTGGGGAATAGCGCGGTGGAAGGGGGAATTAGAGTGGGGGAACGAGTCTTGATGTGGCGACAATGCTTCTCTACGCCTGTTCGGCGAATCGCCCCCCCCCCGCACCGACTTTTCCTTCGGCACGAGGCCCATGACCGCTGCACCGGTAAAGTTACTCACCACTACTTCATATACTATGCGTCCATGAGGAGATGACACTTATTTCTACAGTGGGGCGCAGGGGAATTCGCGAGTCCCCATTCTTGACGCCAGGCGGCGGACCCCACTCTTACGCTTAGACTGTGGCGCCAACGGTGGACGTGGTGCTCAGGGTCATCAGGTCGCTCTGTTCCAGTCACACTCGGTACGTTCTTTGCTGTCTTCGTCATGTATTCGGCCAATAGCACGTGTACCGCGAAGTGGGGGTATCAAGTGGTTCCTACAAGTTTCTCACTGCCATCTCCCGATGGACGCATACACGTACACTTACATGCCGAAGGAAAAGTCGGAGCTGGTGTCTCCAGATCGAGAATATCGAGGGAAATACAATGTACCCCCTCTCTCCGATGACCAGAGTAATATGTGACACGTTGGGGAACGAGTGGTAGACCAATCGTGGCCTCGACCGCGCACACGCAGCACGTCACGTGACCAGTCTACGGGCCTAGTGGGGGACCGTTGGAGTGTGCTCATGGTGGTGGAACGGGATAGTGGAAGGGGCAAAGGAGGAGAGGGAACAGATACCCAATTGGACATCTTCTGGCGACACTGGTGGGAGTGGACGCGGTGGGGGCTTACTCGCCGAGCAGGCGAAGCTGAGTAAAAGTCAGATCTGTTCCGCGAGCTATAGTTAGGCGGACCTGCTCTTCTGTGATAGTTTTACGTCTAGTGATCAGTGATTTCAATACACCCGTAATTGTACAGTCATCCGAGTACCGCAGTGCAAGAGGCTGGCAACGATCAAACTCGCTAGTAGTCGAAACGGTATATCGAACAGTATCTGTCACGGGTCCCAACAGTCGCAAGTCCGGAGAAGGAGAGGCTACGCGGATACAGAGAGAGAGAAAGAAAGAGAGAGACAGAGAGAGAGAGAGAGAGAGAGAGAGAGAGAGAGAGAGAGAGATGGCGGAGAGACAGACACAGGTCCAGACAGATCGGAGAGATAAAAATAAAGAAATAGAAAGAGAAAGAGTAGGCATAAACCGATTTAGAAGGATGAAAGACTGCATACTGTGGACTCGCGAGTCGGCCGCAGACACCGAGTGGTGCGAATCGACGAGGTGATTGGAAGACTCGGTTCGGCTGCTGGTCCCGACTTCCGTGTCGCTATCCGAACCCAGGGTGTCGTATTCCTCCGACTCGGACTTGCCCTGACTGACTTTCCGCGTTTTGTGCAACGGCGCAGAGGACGAACGGCCTCCGCGCACCTTAGTGTACCGGTTGCAATCCGACTGCAATCAGACGGAATTGTTTTTGTCGATGAATTGGCACATCGCACGAGGAAAACGAGGAGACGCGCCACACCGATCTTTCGCTCAATGCCCCGCCCCTTCTACCCACAGTTAGGCTACTGCCTCTAGATCAGAGCCATCGTCGATTCGATGCTTTTGGAATTACCGTTCGCGCTATCAAGAACGTCACTATTCGACGATTGTCCCTTTTCATTTTATTGTGTAATATCTGTTAGGTTCTCCTCGCACGTAACCCTCTGACGGCGGATCTTGGGTCGATTTTGGCCCATAATTGCAAAACGGTCCATCGAAATCCGAACCTTGCAGTGGCCAGTTCGAGTCGGTACTTGTACCAGCTATACTAAGAAGAGATGATCGTTGATCTCGAAGAGGTACAGTCTTCTTTCGATATAAGACGATGGCTCGGGCCGGCTTTTGTCGTGTTACAGACGAGGGCGCCTATTCGGCATTGTTCTTTAGTGGCCTTATGGGTCCCATAAAATTGTCCGGCAGACCATGAAGTGGTCGGCTCTGCAGCGATATTTTTCGTTGGAATATAACATACCCTCTCGCTGTGTCGAGCGGACAATTTCAAAAGAAGAAGAGGGGATAAAGATTTTCTTGTTGCGAAAAAATAACATTGTCGCCGTATATCGAAAGCAAACTGTCAAATACGTAAAATAAAACCGATGTGCAAGTATGCGAATTAATCCGTCTGAAACCGTCATAAGCATCCGCCTTGCGAGGGTTAACCGGAGAAAGTTGATACTTTTGTTGTTTTTTTGAACTGGTTCGGTTAAATAATTCCCGATAACGAAGTGATAGTTAGGAGATACTGGCTTGGCAACAGTGCTGTCCAATTATGAGCCTAATTATCTCGGGGACCGAGTTATTTTTTACCGTTAATGATTTTCAATATTGAGACACGTCTCACAATTTTGTTCTTTATTGCCGCGGGACGTGATGAGAAACCCAAGCTATATTTTAGCTAGTTCTATTCTAGTTTTAGTTCTCTATTACAACCTGATATTACCCGAGATCGATAAACTTCTTAACGATCGAAGAAGTTTCGAGTAATAGTGACCAGAGACTTCTAGTTACAAAGCAAAATTATATTTCTATTTAAAGGAGCAATGCACACGGTGGTCGACTATAGGTGGGAGAAGATTTGAGGGGTGGTTCTCCAAGACAATGTAAGTCGAAAATGAAGAGTAAAAAAATTACAATTTCGGCTTCATTTTCTAGTTATTATTGATTAAAAGTCCGCCTGAAATGCGGCAACCCGACCAACGTACGTTGCTTACGTCATCGAGGCGCGCAGCAGTGGCGTATCAAATGGGGCCCTCGCTCGCACATAATGGCTAAACTATGCTACTCCAAAGCCGCATCAAATACTGTGGCGTAAGCAATGCATAGCTCTGTTGGTCGGGTTGCCGCATTTCAGGAGGATTTTTAATTGATAATAATTGGAAAATAAAGCCGAAATTCGACTAGATTCGACCAGAACCGAAAATACGTGTGGATGACCCAATCAATGACCCGGTTTACACTCACATTTCTGCCGAACTCCTACCAGGTGACTTCTTGCGAGGCACCATACACCTCTGTTGGTCGGGTTGCCGCATTTTAGGCGTATTTTAAATGGTCAAAAACCAAAAAATGAAGCCGAAATCGCAATTTCTTTATTCGTCATTTTCGTCTCACATCGCCATGGAGAACCACTCTTTAAATTTTTCCAACCCGTAGCCGAACACCCGGTATATTCAGCCGGGAAACACACCGGTGAATGACTGACCGCTTATTTAACGTTTACATTGACTTAAATAGGAGATTAAAAGTACAGAGTCGACGAACTTAAGACTACCTTCATATTCTACTAAATTTCATACGTTCCTATTATTTGTTATCAGTTATTCGAATAAAAGTTTGTTCATCCGTACAGGGTGTAAAGAAATGTTCGGTATCGACAGCCATAGGCGTATTCCACATTTTCGGAAAAATGTTGCCAGAAAATTGTGCTTGACCTTGAACTTCAAAGTCAAATGTGTTTCGTCGCATTGTATCCCACGCGTCGTGTCAATACAACAAATTTGAGCTCGAAGTTCAAGGTCGCGGACAATCTCGCGGCAATTTTTGTCACAGATCTTCGTGGGTCCGAAGATCGTAGACTACGCCTATGGCAGCCATTTCTCTGCACCCTGTACAGTGCGACGGAAATTGTTTACGAACAACACCGGTTTAAACCTGACCGCCTCATCATTCTCACGCCTAAGCAATACCTTTTCGAGAACTCTCGATCCAAAGAGCAGATCAACAGAGACTCGCACGAGATCGAACGGCACTGATCTAGCAACAATCCACACTACGTCTCTATACGCAATCGAACAACGGAAACATGATGAATTAATTGACAGTTTGGTGAATTAATTGATTCTTATGCTACAGCTAGACGAGCTATGACGATAGTTGGCGAGAGATGTGTAGAATGGCGGACTATACATGTAAGAAAGTATCTTTCGTATCGGTGTTGCGGTTCCTCGATGGACTGATCAGGACAGATGCGAAACGAAGCAAGGTGGGACCAGCAGTCACAATGATCGAATTTCTCTATGATGCACATCTGTTCTACTCGATCCGAACACGCGCGCGCGCGCACGCCTCTCTACTGACATTGTTGCTAATATATATATATTTGTGAACGTTCGGCGACGTCGCGTGTCTCTCGACATCCTGGATTGATTCACGGGAAGAAAAAAAAACAAAACAAAATATTCGATAGAAATAAACACTGCCGTTTCACTAGAGAATTTTTCAGAGAGCTCCCCGGAAGTGGACGCGGATGTGCACGCGAAACTGTGATCGGGATCGTGCGATGACGCGAGTTGGAGCAGAGACCGATGCAGCATGCTGATGCGAATATGTACACCCTTCCTTTATCGTTACGTGTCACAGGCTTTCGTTTTTGTTAATTATTGGTTCGATTTCTCGGTCAGTCGGGAAACACTTCGGGGGTGGGGAGCAAAGCTTTAAGAGGAACGTTTTCATTCAGAGGAGATAAAAGATCGTACGTGTTCGTCCTTTTTAACGTTGCGCAATGACCCCGTGATGCACCGTATACTTCAGATGGTATTACAAGTGTCCCGGTTCATGCGAAGTGCTTTGCAGAAATCGCATAGTCTGTACCGAGCTGGTTGGAAAGCAGCAGCGCTACAGACAGGTTAATATTGATAGTTTATTGATAGTCGACGATATTCATTCGAGATTAAGTGCAATGTTTTTTTTTCAAATCTACTGTAAATCTTATTACAAATTTAAAGGAATAGAAGGATGTAATCTGTTTTTGGAAAGAGAGTGCGCCTGTGAGCGGGCAACCCGATTTCCCCAATGCAGTGCGTACAGTATGCTTCAGTGGGACATAGTATTTACTGAAACAAATGGATGGCTCGGGAGTCGATTAGTGTAAGTCCAATTTTGTCTGAAAATTACGTATGTAGGTCGAAAATTGTTTATTGTAAAAACTATCGGTTGATGAAGCAATTTAGTCAATATTTTCAAATCAATCAATGCAAGTTACCTTTTTGTTTCTTTTTTCGTGAGAAATTACACGTCGTTTTACGTATAGTATTATTAAAATAAATGAAAATACGAAGTTGTTGTCATTAGAAAATGGCCCTTTTTGATAGCGACTTTTTAATAATGGTAAACGAAATATTTTCATATATTCTCGAATTATTATACTCGATTATTGCTGTTTTGGTGTTCTGGGATTTACACTGATCAGCTTCCCTTCCGTACGTATACGAACATTTCATGTAAAAATTTTGCAACTCACGAACGTCTTTAAAACGTTTTGCTAAACGGATACAAGTCAATTTTTGAGGGTTCTATCCAAGAGATGCACAACAAAGAAACGGGACACCCTATATAATGCTTTTCTTTTATCAAGACCATACATTCCTCTTCCTTGACACATTTACTGCAACAAAATTCCATAGCAATTTTAAAGATATAGTAAACTAATTCTTGTAACATTAACACGAGATTTATGGGATCCGTCAAAATGACGAGTTCTAATATTTTTAATTTAATATTATTCAGATTCTAAGGATGCATACATGAGAAATTTTATTTAGCAAATTTATTTCTTTGGGTACATATTATTTTTAAAATATTGCCAAAAATGTGGGTAGCACGTTCTTGTTATTTTTATGAAGTAATGTAAAATAGTCGCTTTTAGTGCTCGGTAAACCTAGTGTTAAAAAAAAACTCGAGATTTTTGATCCAATTTTATAAAAGTTTTTAGAGTGTGCCAGTCAATTTTGTCGCCCGACCGTAAGCAGGACTTCCGGTCCCGAGGTGTTCACATATGTCGAGGCATTACAGCACTGTAGCTGGGACAATAACGAGAGACGATCGCGCGCCCTGAAATTAGTCAGTGATATTTTCATCGATCGATTAACGTACGAACTTTTATCTCGGATACTTAAACATTCAGAGTTGAAGATAGTCTGCGTGCCTGGACGAAGGAAGGGCATGCGGTGTGCACAAGTGTGTTTTCCCAGTGGCTCGATGCTCGGGGTGAATAGATACGATAGGTGAATGGTGGAAAAGCGATCGTGAATGACAAAAGCAAACTGAACGGTGGACGATACCTCTCGTAATTGAAGAGTGTCGGCGGTGGAGAGACGGGGATCGTGATAGACGAAGGTCTGAAGTGGCGCGGCAGAATTACATCGACTGTCGCCTCCTGGCGGGACGCTTGCCTCCAGCTGGAACGTCGCGTACGGGTATATGTCCTCCGAGTATTCTGCAATCATTTTCCAATATCAGTTCCCTATCGGTGACCGATTCAGGATTCTCCCTGCGAAACTCTCGCCTTTCCTAGATAATTGGCATCGCCGATTACCAGACTGCGGATCTCTATCCAAAATCAAAATTCCTTGCATCGTGTTTTGGGGGAACTTAACCTTCGGAGATTCAGTCAAGGTCACTTCGACTTTTTCAAATGCCGCTGTATACATATTATAGAAATCCAGGGTTCGTCAAGCAAAATATGACTCAAGATGCCTCCCACTATTTATTTACCCAGACTTGGACTTTTACCCTATCAACTACCAGTTACAGTGACTTCTCTATACATTAGGGGGGCCCATAAGTAATTATTTTGAAATCTAAAGCAAACTTTGTAGTAAATTTTTATTTCTTCATTTATACCAGCAGGAAACCTTCTGAACCAACGTTGACACTTGTTGACCTTCAATGCGTCTCCATAAACATCGCAAATTTTCTTTGTTGTTACATTAAATCCTGCATGAAAATGAAAAAGTATGCAGTGACGAATATGATCCTCGGAAGGTACGGACGCCGCCATTTTATTACAGGCTTGTAAAAAGAAATTATACTTTTTAGAATATTTTGAACACAGGCTGCTTTATCAAAAACTGCAAAGGAATACGTGTTTCCTCTTCAACGATCGGTACAGAACTAAAGGCAAAAGAATTACTTATGGGTACTCCTAATATATCAGACCGCACAGTTTCGGAGGTGATTTTAAGGTGAATTCAATGACTTACTCTACTACGACCTTGAGTTGACCTTTGAGAATTGAATCACCCTGTACAAGAACTGTTCTATACTTTCGCACGCCACCTGTGAAATCGAGTGTGATTGGTATTTACCTGGGATCTTCTCCAGAGTAGCCATTTCGTGGATGGGCGATCGAAGCGGTTTGCGCACGGTCGCGTAGTACTGCTCACGCTGCTCCATGTTTTGTTTATTGTCTAAAGCGGCGGCGGTTTGGGCGTCATGGAGGCTCGCGATTTCCCCTATAAACGGACCTACGGTCATCGTCATTAACCGATTACGGCCGCGCATACAGACGAGCACGTCGCAAGTGTAACACGAGCATGTAATAGGAGGTACGGGCCACGGAAATGGTGGGTCTACTAACGTTTCCGGAAACAGTAAAAGACGGCGCCAGCGGCGGTGATAATAGCCAGCGAGCACAATATCAGCGGGATAATCAGCTTCAAATCCGAGTAGACCGAGTTATGCGGCGGAATGAACTGATCGATCTCCTCGGACGGCACCGTGCTGCTGGTGTGAGATTGCAAAGTCGTTATTCTGTACTCGGCAATAGAGAAGCCCGCGTTATTGTGCGCCCTTATTCGTATGTCGTACGTCGTTCCGGATTGCAGCTCGCTGAGCGTGTATGTCTTTTGTACCTGAACAACGAACAGCACATACTTATTACCAGGAATCTACTGGATTCGCGTCGTTTAGTCGAGCGTCACATCGTGTATCGGCAAATCTATCTCTTCGAGAGGAGACTGCTTCAATTCGATCGCTTGAAAATTATAAACATTGTAAACCGTGTAAGAAACTCTCTAAGCTACTATTTTAGTTGGAGGGGTTCCGAAATTGCGAAGCTCCGAGAGGAATGTTAACAGTGTAATCAAGAAATTAATTCACTCAATTTTGAGTCTAAGCAAGTTTGCGAATAGATATCAAGTTTGATTGGCAGAATTGCGAACTCTGAAATTAGATGTATCATGGTCGTAGTTACGAGCATGTAGTAATTTTACAAATTCATGCAAACAGCTGAACCACATAATTTGTCAATTTTTTAACGTACATCGGTGTAATAGTACACAAAAACTATCTTATTTTGTAACAAACCGTCGGCTTCGACGAACACCTCAACTGTTTTAATTTCTTGTATCGAGGTTCAAAAAACAAAATCTCTTCTATCGTTCTATCGTGGTTATTTTCTGAAAAATTTGTGGTATTCGAATTGATTTCGATCTTTCTAAGCGGTGGCGTTGTCCGATGTTCGTCTGTTTTTACTTTTACCATGTTTGCAATTGACTGATTTCCGAACACGAATCGAACATTCGCTAAATCAAAGAAATCGATGTCCTGCGAATACATTTCCCGGTGGATGTCGTGAGATATATTAGCACATCTCACCTCGATGTTATTCGACACCAAGGTCCAGATGTCTTCGCCGATCCTCCGGTACTCGAGCTCGAAATATGTGATCGGACAGCCGCCGTCGTCCCACATGGCCAGATGAAGAGTGATCCAGGACACGTTCACCGTCACGAATTTGTCGCTGTTGCTCGGCGAGTCCCTCGGCTTTGATCCCTTGGTAGTCGCTTTCACGATCTCGCTCGGCGATCCCATGCCGATCCGATTGTACGCGGTCAGATACATCTGATAATCGTTCCCGCACCAGAGGGGCGACAACACGAAACTGTTGATTTTGTGGGAAACCTTCACCTCCTCCCATTCGCCGGCCTCCCGTTTGTAGTGCAGTATGTAACCCCTGATTGGCGCTCCGCCGTCGTCGCCGTTCTTCCACTGGACGTTGATCGAATCGCTGGTAGCGCTGGTAGCGTGGAGCAACGGGGCCGCCGGCGGAACTGCAAAACGATTCGCGACGAAATTATCATTTTAACCACCTTGCCTGTTCACAGACGCAACGACCACCCTCGCGCTTCCTCTCACGGTTCCACAAGTCGAATTAACTCTTTGGGGCACGGTGGGATTAAAAGCGCCCACCTTTTTGATGTACATATACGAACACAAAATTTGTTGAAATTAAGAGAATCCTAGTCTGTGTCCTTTTTCCGAGAAAAAATATTTAAGATACTACTTTAAATAGTATAATTTAATATGGTTCAAATAAAATATTTTTATTTTGATAACCACATTCGTAAAATAGAATATTTTAAAATTGTATTCCAAATATGTATTTCGCAGGTGTAAATAATAAAACCTACGTACCTCGGGTTTTCCATTAAAGAATTTAAGATTCTACTTATCGTATTCCCAACGAAAAGTTCATTTTTGAGGTTATGGACCGCGATCTCGCGATTTCTACTGCCGAATGGAATGACTCTAACGCGAATGGTCACCTGCGTTCCGATTTCGATCATTTTCGCGAGATACTCGGACTGTTACAGTTTTCTTTCGACATAAGACGATGGCTTGGGGCGGCTTTCGCCGTATTACGGATGGGGGTAGCTATCGGGCTCGACATTGTTTTTGCGTGAGCCGAGAGAAAGTGAATGTTTGTGCGAAATAATTATAACAGACATTTTTTACAATCGTGCATATGCAGTTGTGCACAGGACCTTCAAGCTCACTCAATGTCGAGATTTATAATATATAACAATAATCGAAATCAGAGGGTAGACAGCTGTTCTGCAATTTCACCCGGATCCGAAAAATTCACGAGTGTATTTTCAGATTTTTTTTTATCTCGACTGGTTATTCTTCTTCATTCCGGAGAGAGAGAGGGGGGAGAGGGAGAGAGAGAGAGAGCTGCTAGAAACAGTTCAAAGGGGAAACGGGTAAAAAGAAGAATTCCAGTTAATAAGATGATCTTCTTACTCCCGACGTTTCTACTCCTGAGGGTAAGATACTTAATTGTGTAATTTCTTGGCTCGGCTGTTTGAAGGTATTTTATGTTCTTTGCTTGAACGCAAGAGCAACGATAACGAAGACCGCGCGGCGGTGGGAATTGTTCTTAGAGGTTAAAAGGACCCCCGAGAAATTCCGAGGCGTTGAAACAGTGCGAATGCAAATGGCAAGGTCGGATGGTTAATTCTCATTGAATTTTTCGACGGTGGAATTTCGACAGGGATACCTTGCACGGTTAAACGATGCGTGATGTCGTCGGAACCATGACGGTTCTCCACGTAGCACGTGTAATTTCCGCTGTCGTCCCTGTGAAGATCCATGATCTGCAGCGAACCATTCTGTAACAAGGACACTCGCGCTGACGATTTCACCGTTTGGCCCCATTGTTTCCACGTCACCGACGGTTCTGGCTTCCCGACGCTTTGGCACGGCAACGTTACGTCCTGCTTCCACGGAACCACCAGCACCGTGCCGAAAGAGTATATCGCTGCCCGGACTGTAATAATTCTCAGCATTTGTTCATGTTTCGACGCGACATGGTTTTTCTTTCTTAACACTAGGTTTACGGAGCACTAGAAGTGAATATTCTACATTACTTTGTAATGATAAGAAGAACGTGCCTATTCAAGTTTTTTACCCATTTATTAGATAATATATACCTATGGAAATAAATTTGTTGAGTAATTCCACGTAGGTGGATCTTCACAATCTCAACAATCGTAAATTAAAAATATTAGTATGCGTTATTTTACGGGTCCCGTAAACCTAGCGTTCACCCTGGAACGACACTGGCGGGGTCACCGGCAACCCCACCGAAATTTTGTTTTTATTTTTGGTTTAGAGTCGCGTCGATGTCGTCAGTTATTAGCGACCTCTGCGCAGGCTGGGTCTTTAATTTGTAACAAAATTTGCTCTTGGATGTAGTTTCTTGTTAAGTGTATATATAAGTGTATATAAAGTAATTTAGAGTCGAATAGTTTAAGAAATAATAAAGAAATTATTTTTTTGGATATTCTTATTGCTTTCATAGTCCTTGAGAACTGTATCTTAAAGTATTTTGAGTAAATTATATATTATAGTAGTGTCGTTCTAGGGTTAAATCTTTGCAGTAAACCACTCTGTACGGGTAAACTTTTCAAAGATGAAACAATTCTACAAAATAAATTATTCATCTCAGTCAATGAATGTCGATAATAATCTGTTACTATTTTCTTGAAAGTCACAATCATCGAATTAACACTGAACCTACCGGTCACTAAAAGTTGAGTTTAGACTTTTTGCCACTTTTATTATGGTGCAATAAAAATTTGCATCATAGTACAAAAAAATTGTGAAATTTATTAAATCATTTCCTACGAAAAGTCTTCGTAATTTTAACAATTTGAACATAATAATTCTTGGCACCATTTCAGCTTTTATTTAATTATTTATTCATCTTAAAATAGTAAATAGCTTGGGAATTTATCAAACCGTTAGAAATGGTCATTTCCCGCGAGATCAATGTAAAATGCTATAAATTGTGATCGAGTGAATAATCTAAATAAGAGTATTTGGAATTAAATATTGAATATTTAGTATTAAAATGCTCGAGAGTAACACTTACCCTCGCTGGAAGGCGAGATGGTGATAGGCTGGGTCCGGGGTCCCTCGCCGACGGAGGTAACGGCGGCGATACTGAACTCGTACTGATTCCTCTTCTGCAAGTTTTCGGCCTGATAGCTGGTCTGATGCGGTTGCAGCGAGCGCTTATACCATTCTCCCTCCGGGCCGACTCCGTGTATATGAACGTTGTACGTCGTGATGTTCCCATTGCTACGGAGGGGTGGTTGCCAGGAGACAATAATTGATGTCGCCGAGCTGACGACGGCCTTCACGCCGGCCGGTACGTCGGGCAAGTCTTCCTTGGTGACGCAATACAAGGGCGAGGAGGCGACGCCGTCCCCGGCCCTCGTCGATGCCAACACTTGGACAGAGTAGTTCGTGTACTTGCCCAGCCCGTGGATCGCGACAGTCAGCGCGTTCGTCAGCGTCTCCGACTTGGTGGTCTCCGTGAGCGCGTCCATATTCTCCCATATCACCTTGTAACCGTTCAAGATCCCGTTCAGACTGTAGTCGGGTGGCGCCTCCCACGAGACCTGCAGTGATTGCGAGGAGAGCGCCGTGCACCGTATGCCTTGGGGCGGGCTGCTCGGCACTAAGGACATTTCGATGGTGTCAGAAATCAATTACGCTTGTCTATCGAGCCAGCACCAGGTGGGACTGTTCGAATCTTTAACGCACACAATACGGCCCCGAAATATTCTGACGCCTTGCTCCTTACCAACGGAATACAGCGATTTCTCTATATATGACGTCAACATCTGGGTCATAAATGTCACAAAACTGTCCCCTTTCCCACGGGGTATATCCCGTCGGGAGCCGCAAGACCCGTGTTGTTGACATATATTTCGAGAATTCACTGTATCATTTGGGAGGGCACGCTCATTCAGGACCGTCAATTTTGGGGAGTTTGTGAGACAAAAATGCTTAGGTTATTGAAAGAAAAGATTCGATCATTCCTGCCATTACGTATGAACAGGCACAGTGATTTCTCTATATATGACTCCAAGGCCTGGAGGATAATCATCACGGAGTTATCCTTACTACATGCCGTGAAGTGTAAACATAACACGGCTCGGGTATGTCTCCTAGACGATATATTTCTCTGGCAAGACCCGTCTTGTTGACAAACATCGAGAATTCACTGTACTGACTACAATGGAAAGATTGACATTGTGTTCGTTAAAGGTCGAATGAGTAGCACACCGTAATTTAATAGAAATTAGATAGTGTACCGTACACATTTCTGCTGGCACTTTCAATGCTGCTGTTGCAACTGTAAAAAATGTTAGAGTATTATTTGTTTTAAAATATTACCTACAATTTTGACAAGATCGACTACTAAGAGTATAAAAATATCATATAATTATTGAACAGCACAAGTAGGTAATACTCTTAGTAGTCCACGTTGTCAAAATTGTGGGTAAAATTTTTAACCAAAAATACTCTAACATTTTTTACATTATTCTCTATATACAGTTTTATATAATTATTGAACAGTACAAGTAGATATGTAGAGAATAATATAATATACCAGTAAAGAATACGTAAGTAAAAACTTCAAACTTCAAAACTTCAAACTTCTTTATCCAAAAAGATACTTCTGGATACTTGGACCAGCGTGTATTTGTAGCGAGCAAATGCAGCAAGCAGTAGATGGTCAGAAATGTTACCGTAATCGAAAACACGCTGGTCCAACAAATGTTGAAATTCGATTCGCTCGGAAACTTCCCCGTTCCCTATAGCGTACCACATTTCCAATTTATTTCGCGAGTACACTCCGCGACAAAACTGGAAGATATTATACGGGGTAAGTTGCCTAAGACCTACGACAATTTACTCAAATAAGTTCGACCATTTTGAGCATAGAAATAAATGTATGATATAACGTAAAACAAATTAGTACAACATTAGTACAACATTAGTACATTATCACATTAGAACAAGCACTAAAATTAACTGGTAATCGTTGTCTAATCAGAATAACAATATTGTATTAATTTAGATTTCTTTTTGTAACAGTAGATGTTTTGGGCAAGGAAATTTATTCCAGCATTTTTCATGAATGCATTTTTGTAATTCTATCAACTGTCAAATAAGAACCAATAATTTGAGTGTGATGTTGAAGAATATAAAAACTGCAGATGGTAGTATACTCATATTATTGTACAATATATTCATAGTATATTCATAGTATATTCATTTCTTTGTTTTCAAGGTCTTCCGAAGGTCATGGTGTACTATATCGTTGAATTCGTCTCGAAACGGACTATACTAAAAAAGAAACTTTTCTCGAACTTTTTTTTTATTGCAATGTACGGCCACTCGAAAACTGATCAACTTTTGTTAAGAATATTTGGTTGTCAGATTATCGCAAGTACATGAAAAATCGTAAAAACTATTACGTGGGACACCCTGTATAAATGAACAAAAGTATAAATGGATGAAGTATACTTATAATAAAGTATACTTGATAAAGTATATTTATCATTTTGTGAAATCATGACTTGTCTTCGCAGTGCTCAGAAGTAGGTGTTTCCACTTTAATTTTATCATTATCATTTTTGTAGGTACAAATTGTAGCATATCGGCAATTCTTTTTCGTAAGGTTCCGTGTGCGGTATCGTGGAGGCTATTGTCAAATTGTTTGGCAGCCTGACCGGTGTCCGTCCTGCATATTTCCATGGAGTAAAACGTTCTACGATATCTCCCCGGTCAGCCGCTTCCGTTCCTTCCGTTGCGTAATGCAATCGAGGGGAAGAAGTTTTCGAAACGGACCGAACTTTCTATTATTTCGCTATCGTGGCGGTAAACTGCCGTCGCCGAGGGTGGTGTGGCTGCTCGAAAATCTGGAAGGAGATTCGGCCGGCGAGCTAGCTTGGTGGTGGTAGTGGTGGTGGTGGTGGTGGTTCAGCCCCCGGAATCTGTTTATTTCGCGCAAGATATCCGTAAGAAACACTCCGCGGCGGAAGTTCGAGGCGCGGAAAGCACTTCGGAGTTTAACCGGGCTGCATTCACGATGCCCGGGATTAAAGAACTTATTTGCAAGCAGATCAGTTCCAGGCAGCCGTGCTCGCCCCCGCTTTTGAATTTATTATTTATTCGAAACTCGACCGGATATACGGTGGTTGGTATTCATAGCGGAATCCACGATAGGCCCGCGCGAGCCTCCAGCATTATTCTGTTCATGAATTTTTGAACGCGGTTCAACCGCATTCGTTAAATCTGGCCCTGCTAATACCGCAGCCTCTCCTCTCGGTCGCGGTGGGGCGTACGCTCCTCTCCCGAACCCATTGATCCGGAATCGAATATGCCGGTAATCAAGGCCAGAATATTCGATAGAAACGTAACCTGGGCTAATCAGCACTTTAATTCTTCAGTTCCGGGGTGAGTGCTGTCGAACACACTATTACCGGAAGGTAAGCTTTCATACAGGTCGAAGTCGCGATTCTTTTGTAATACAGTAGAATGGTGACGGGCACATTTGTTTCTGAGGCAAAACCCTCCCCACCACAGAACCCTCTGTCCCCCTCCAGTGGGCCCCGTCACCATGGAGACAGAGCGCGCCCCGTCTCTCGCTAGTAGCTATGAAGATGCGTAGAGTGGGGCAATGAAGGCGCGAGACATCAGCGAACGCGATATAGGCAGTGTTGCCAGATCAAGACTTCTACCCCACTCTATTTCCCTTTCTACTGCGCTATTCCCCACGGTCTCTACCGCGGCCCAGTCACGTGACGCGTTCCATCAGAGAGGGGGTAACTCTTTCTCCTCAATTCGTGCTCCCTCCCCTCATCTGACACTGGTGCGTTGGAGGGGACGTAACCTTGGACAGCCCTACAGTAGTATCAACTGTATGAAACATAAATAATGTCGCTGCTATGTCTCCTGGCTTCTCTTACTGTCGCATGTCACTTGTTTTCCGTAACCAGGCAACTGAGCGAGTGTGCAACTACCGAGGTCCTACACTCCGCGACAATACTACAGGGTGTCCCAGAAATCGGAAAAAGATTCTAGCCTAATGAAGTTTGCCCTTGAAAGTATACAAGTCGGGTTCGCATCGGTTTGATTCACCTTTTCTTTCTTGCAAAATTTCGTACGAAGAGATACGACAAGTTGTCGGGTTCTGAAATTTGGAGATTTATTGTTTGAAATATACTATGAGAGAAATCGTGATACGCCTGTAATCCGCTTGGTATTATGAAGGTTGGAACACGTTGGCGCGAACATAGTCGAACAAGGATCCAGTGCTTACCGTCCTCGAGAGTAGTGGCAACCACTTCCGGTGTCATGGGACCTTGGCCGAGGGCATTGTAAGCCTGGACGACCACGCTGTACTGCGTGAACTTCTTCAAGTTCGTCAGTTCGTATTGTCTTCCGGGCATCGCGGGCCTCGCTAATCCCAGTGCCACGCTGGCTGTGGAAACTGGTCTCTCGACAGTCCTGTAGGTGTACTGGTCCGCTGCCAACCTGGACATCGCGATAACGTTTAACTCTTTCGCTGTGGAACTTTTAATAGGCGCTTATTACAATAGACCGCGCGCGGCGTACCCGGGAAATTCGTTAATAATTAACACGCTCTCTGTTCCGTAATCGCCGTTCGCGACTACATTCTCGCGCTGAACACTTCAGCGATGGACTAACAACGACCTCGTAATATTTAGAATTTAAGGAACTTTACGTTTCTTCGAAATGGCTTGAATTTTGGGTTTTAGGGGACACTTGGTTCATTTAAACAGTGTATAAGGTGATTCTTATAAAGTGACCATTTTTCTTGAAGAGATACGACAAAAATCGAAGTCTTTGCGATCTAGCATGACCTACGATAAAGTAGGTTCATGAACTCTATCAGGCTATAGGAAAGGAAGTACACTGCCCCGTTTATGAAGATTGATTTCACTTTGTGGACATCTAAAGATTTAGAATTTAAGGAAACAGTTTCTCTAAAATAAGAATTCACCTGAATTCACTATCACCTTTGACAATCTCTTCATCTTCTTCTTAATATAATGAATAATTCTTTCGGGTAATTGTGTCACAGTATTTATGCTGGTATAAACTATACTGTATTTACATTGATTACGGTAAAATATTGAAAATTGCAAAGACATTCAGTTTAGAGATTAATACTTTAAGGAAGCAATCTACTTACAATGATAAACTAATGATACACATAAGGAAATAATTTATTTAATCATTTCCTATGAACACACCTTTATCGTTTCAATAATTACACGATCAAAAATTCGAAACCGGTTATTGGACCGCCAGTGGTAGGTTTAGCGTTAAAATGATTTTGGTTATAAAAAGCTTTTGGTAGGTAAAGTGTTAAGAACCGACGAATAGATGCGATTGAAGACAGCAAAAGTATTAAAAGAATTTCGAAGTGTCTATGTACTATTTCCACCGTGTTGAAATGATCTAAGGAAAAACGACAATTTTATTTGCCTTGAGTTTCGTACAATCGACGCAGACGATTTATATTTTAGAGAAAAGTCCGCGATCATTTCCATTATTACGGCGATCCGATAATGGCGAAAAAATAGAACGCGGACGGAACATGGGAACGCCGCCGGTGGACGTTGCGGATATATTTCAGTGTCAATGTTTCCCGAAGGAAATAAATGAGAAGGTCGGCGGCGCGATCCGGTTATTTATCACGGGGGCTGGGAAGTATAGAATATCAGTGTTATTCGAGGAACACGCGAGCCGGTCGCAATTTGGTATGCCGCGGCGGAACAGGAAACGTATTCGTAGCTATCGGGAACCGCATCGTTAAAGGACGCCCGTTCCCTCCGGATCGTTACCGATGTTCCTTGTAGCCGACGTGATAACCGAGTATCCCGCCGTTCCATAAATCATGATCAGGTGGATCCCAGGTGACGTTAAACTCGGTCGAGCTGACAGGATCCACCTTGAGATGTCGCGGCGGCCCGCCGGGCTTCTCCCCCTCCGTGGTCGTTTCCAAAATCTGGAAAGAAAGTGGGATGTGCATCGTGCGATCCCATGTTAGATTGCAGGAACCATTTCTACTGTTCGGTCGTTCGCACCGGAGCTCAAGATTAATCCCTTCGACTCCGAACAAACTTGACCAATTTTGCACAAAAATCCGCAGAAACGAAACTGATTTTTCGTAGATTTTAATGTTGTACTCTCAAGAGCCGAGACTCCGTAGATTCGCGATAAGGTAGAGTGACCAGGTTACCGACAAAAATAAAATAAAAGCTTAAGACTACACATAAACAAAGTTTATTGAATATTTTCGATTTGTGTTCTTATGTAGAATCACCCCCTCCTTACTACGTTACATAGTGAATCTGTTCAAAAAATGTTGAGATGTAAATAGAAGTTATGTTGAACTCTTTTTATAGATAATTAAAAGATTTTCTTAGGAATACTTAAATTAAAATAACTGCATAAAGCATATACGGTTCCATTTGAGAAATCGACGCTGACTTTCAGAAGTCCTTGACGCGGCCACCTACAAGAAAATCTAATAACACCCGTATGTGCGTCCCTTGATGCGGTTTAATTTTTTGCGGTAGATTCCCGATAAGGTAGAGTGACCACGTTACCGACAAAAATAGGCGAAAAATGGTTTCGCGCGCCTCAACTTTTCGTCCTTATATGAGAATATTTTTCGCTGGAAAAGTGCTCATTCGAAAGAGGAGGGTTTAATCTAGCGCGCGCTGGTCACGAGCTGACGATATTATGCAGATATTTGGTAATATAAGCGTTAGAACTAGGCCAAAAATTTTTATGCCATTGGATGAGTTCTCTGGATGAAATCGAGAGCAGCGCGCGCTAGAAAACATCTTCGGCTACAAATTGAGTTGTATTTTGTCTTGATTCTCTGCGGAATAAAGCCAAAAACTTGAAGCACGTTTCTGGCGTCAGAATGCATGATATCGGCAATACAGAGCAAAAAATGTGACAAGTCACAGACTTAAGACCCGTCGGATCAAGACCAAGACGGATCTTAAGTCAGTGGCTGAAGACTGTGAACGGAAGTTATACAGCAGTTACCGACCCGTTTCTCTCCCGTTCCATACGAAAGCCGTATTATTTTTATGAAGCATAGTCAACAGAAATCTGCTTTAAAATCGATCACCAATTTTCGCCTCGGATGAAGGAAAATTTGTCTCCGGGCGATCAAACCGCGTGTCGTGTCGCGTCGTTCCATTCATTCTTAATCGGGCCCCGGATGTTTAGCGTTAGAAGCGGATCAGCAGGAATTCAGTGAGCAAGAAAATTGCTGGTTAATGCGAAGGCGGCGGTGATGCTTTTTCAGGTAACGGATTGACGTAGCCCGGAATAAATCGACTTCCGTAATACGTCAGTCAACGGTGTCAAGTAAAAATGGCCCCCGTCGGTGGAAAGAGGGCCGATCTGGCCCTCAGCAACAAGTAGGAGAAACGAAGATCGATAAGAAGCGTTACGGACGCGATACTTACGTCGCTCGGCTGGCTGCGACCCAGTTCGTTCTCCGCGTAAATTCGGAACTGATAAGCGACCGCCGGACGCAAGCCGCTTACGTGCGCGTGGGCCTGGGTGCCCGGCACCGTTGTGTGGAACGTGTGTTCGTGCCACACTTCTGTAAAACGAATTGCCTCGATTACTGGGAGAAACAGCATGCAAGTGGAATTATCCATTATCCGTAACCGGCGTTATCTGAATCCTGTACTATCCGAGAGCTTTACTGCTCGAACGTTTTATTAGACGGATAGAGTGTGCTGCCTCTCCGAGCGCCGAATCTCTCGGCCGTTCTCTCTACACGAACATATCGCGACTGCGATCTGTTATGTACGAGATGTTAACGAACAAGCGTCACTTTTATTTCAGTACCCTTCCGCGAGGACAAATTAACTACTCGCCGTGTACCCCGTGCGCTGGAGTTTTGAGATACAGCAGATTGCCGCATAACGCGTCCAATGAACGTTTAAAAATACCCCATGCACGGTATTATCTCCGCAACTGTCGCTGAGGTCTCCACCGTAACTATCCACATTTTGTCCCCACCGCTGGGGGGATCCGCCTTGGAACTCACACCGAGGCAAGCAAAGTTTGCAGCTTTTATAATTTTTCACTCTTTTCGTGAAACTTTTACCGTCCTATTCGTCCCGTTTTTCTAATTAACACGTTGACTGCCATGCCACCCATACGTGGGTGACGGAATTATTTGTCCTGGTTTTAAAATGAATTTTTACGTTAATATATTCATTGTACCAAATTCAATTAGGATCTGTAAAATGCAAGAAAGCTGGAGGACTACACGACACTTTCATTTCATTAAATAACTTGCTTTGATTTTATGGAATTTTTGAGGTTTCTAGTTTGGCAGTCAAAGTGTTAAAACGACACTAAACTCGATATAATTACGATTATAATCAGTCGTGTGATAAGCGATTTCTGGTCGAATCAAACTGATCTTTCTCGAAAACAAAGCGTCAAACATAAAAATGTTATTCCTGTTGTTCGACCCGTTTTGCTTGCACGAGGACTTCCGAAACACCCTGTATATGCATCTTCTATGGTGGTATGACGTCTACTCTGTTCGTTCGTGCGCGTTTGTTTCACTTTAAGAATGTGCTATATTTTTCAAAGGAAGTAGCATTCCTTGTATTATGGGCGATAAGGTAATTGAAATTTGTAATTGTTCGTCGGGTAGTTTGAAAGTGGAATTTTAGATTGAGAGCTCGAACGTTTTTACAATGAGAAGAGAAATACTGATTATTCATGGTGACTTTCGTTTTTAACAGTAATGCGGAGTTTAATGTTCTCAAAAATTTTGTCTCTCATGCTACGTGGCAGCTTCATGTAACACTTCCAATAAAAAAAGTAGTAATGAATAATACGGTAAGGTTTCGAGCTCGGAATATGCAGATCACTGAAAAGGAGTTGCATTGTCTCCGAGTTTCGCGTAGCACGAAGAAAAACTGTTGTACATTACGGGCGAAATGGTAGCCGGATGCAACAATGCGCGCTGTAAAACTTTTCTAAATCTACTTGAACAATGAAAATATGTCTGTTTTAATTTTAGCTTGTACTCGAGCGGTCTACGAACTAATATGAAAGTGTCCAAAAAGTAAAAACAAATTGTTGCGTCGGAAAGAAATAATTTAAGTAAGGAAGAAATTAAAAAATCATATCCTTCATTAAAAATTCATTACATAGAAATAATAGAAAATGAAAAAAATTACATAGAATTGAAATGAAATTACATAGAAATACTAGAAAAGGTTTATTGCTTTACAAATTTTTCTGTCTACTAAACCTAGAAATGTGATGACCAGAGATTGAAATTATTTTAAAAAAGTTCTGTTTCGTTCGAGAAAAGAAAGTTGCTGCGGAATTTTTATGAAAAGAAACGTTACTCTTAAGAACTTCTTTGAAAAATGTTCTCGTGCAACAAGTATCTTATAGACTGTGTAATAAAAATTCCAGGAAAACAAGTTGTTAGAAATAGTTTATTAAAACATGTTTCGTAAGAGAAACAGAGACAAGCTTTAAATTGCGAATTATCCACGGAAATATTACAACATATAAGAATATAGATGTAACCGTAGTAATTATTTAATATTGTCGCGGTGTTATTCATTGAATAATATTCAGTGTTTCTTACAGCGATTAAAACCTTCTTTAACAGTGACGAACAAATCTGTTCCCGTTACAAGAAAATTTTTGTTGCCGCGTTTTGTACGTTCTGTTCAAGCGAAAACTTTTATTTTCAAAAGCTTCTCTTTCTCTGTCCTCATTGGACGAAGTTCAGTAAAAAAGTTCTACGGTCTACGTTTTAAACAGAATCTTTTATGAAGTTCCACAACTCTTTCGATCGCTCATTATAACTTCTTCCCAGTGATCAGCATATTCTGACCTCATAATCCCAAAATTGCACATGTGTTTTCCAGAAATGAAAGAAACTGAAATATTTTCTCAGCTGGGAAGTGAAAAAATTGAAAAATCAGCAGAATCAAGTACAGTTGTATCTTTTACGGTTAGCAAAAGTATTTTCATTGATCCTTCGAGTAAAAATTTATTACTAACAAAAATAATGACTTCTATTTCGAAATTTTATTAGAGCAGCATGATTCATTTATTCACTTTATCCCAGGAGGGTCCTAGGAAATGTCCTTTACGCAGGAGAAATCGTAATTTAAGAGAGCCTCAGCAGGACAAAAGCTTTTCATCCACTCAATAGAATCTGTATTCAATATTGTGGATTTATTTTCCATTAGAGCTTTCGCGTTCGCATTGAAGACTCAACAGCGAATCCAATTTATTAACAACGTTCTATCTGACTTTCGATAAGAACGGATTCACTTAATAAAGTTTCGGTCTTCCTTTACCTTCTACATTTTTATCAATATTAAATCTACTAAAGTTTTTATCTCGAATATTGTTCGACTACAGGTGGGAGAAAATTTAAGGCAATATAACACCCTGTACATATCCTTCAAAATATAAAATGTCGACTTTCTCATTCGAATATCAATGCAAACACTAGACGAGAATTTTTCTAAATGATCTCAGTAATTAAAAACAATAAAAACATATGAAAGTTGCAATCTTTCGCTTCGCTTATGTTAGAGTGTCGGGCGTGTTTACCGCTTGACAGGTTCCAAGGGGGATCCTCCAGTGATGGGGATAAAATGTTGACAGTTACGGTAGAGACCTTCGCGACAGTTACAGAGATACTACTGTACATCACTTTGTAGCAAGTTCTGAAGTAGAAGAGGAGAGGTATGTACGTGTTGAACTAACAAGGCTTAACAATGACACAGCCTTCCTATCGAAATAGCTCTAAATAATGATAGCTTTAAATAACGATTTGCTGATACTAATTCCAACGGACATGCAGCTTAAGTGTGCATTCGCTGGACAGGTGATCCCAGGTACGATAGAATTAACATTTACCGAGTAAATTCGCAATTACAGTTATTTGGCATCTTCCCCCGAGTTCGCTTCGACCCTACCGGAATGATCTATTGAAATGATCTACTTGCCAGACTCGGTTTTGTACTGGATAATGTATTGTGTGATCGGGCTGTTGCCGTCCTGGCTGGTCATCCAGCTGATGTTGATGTACCGGCTGCCTTTCTCGACGACCCGAAGGCTCCGCGGGAAATCCGGTGGCTCTGTTCCGAAGCGAGACAAGATCGTTAGCGATCACGATCATCCAACCTAGGATGATCTACACAGCTGTAGGACGTCTACACAGATGTCGTTATCACGCAACGCAAAGAGTCCGGTCGAAACGCATTTCATTTCGCGGGGGAGCGTGCGTGTTCGCGGGCCGCTTGTGTGCAGGCACATTATACTAAATGGACGGAGTTGCCGAGCGCCAGCAGACATTACGATAATTACGCCACGGCGCGACAATATTATCTGCAAATATCAAGAACCCGGAAACATTATCGGAATTGTTTCGTCGCTGCGACTCGCCGCGTTATGCCGATAATATCGTTACCGAGAATTATCGCCCGCAAAAAGAAAAGAGACCCCGCCCCCCTTCCGAACGTGTTTGTAATTTTCTGCTGGTTTTATCGTGAATTTTCGATAGGTGCAGGTTCTGGTCATTTGCATCGATGCCCAAGGATAACGTTAATAATTAATTTCCGCACCGAATCGGTGATTGCAAAAGAGGTATGTGGTATAGGATAATAGAGATAACATATTCCATACAAAAGTCCTTGAATTTCTACGTTCGATATTTCCGTTTACAGTGAATTCTCGATATATGTCACCAAAATGGGTCCTGCCGGCGTCATGTATCGTCCAGGAGCGTTGTGTTTACACTCCTCGGCGTTCAAGGCCTCTTGAGCTTCGCGGCCCCTCGCGTGGTATACTGGGCGGTAGTGGGGACAACTCCGCGTCATTTATCGTCCAGGCCTTGGCGACACGTATAGAGAAATCACTGTGTATCCGGTCTGAGAATTTCCAGATTAAACTATCCCCTCTTTTACACATACTCGTGACCGGTTCGGTGAAATAGGAAATGATTGATACGTAACATAAGCTACCGTGACATTAGTTTCTATGAAACTGTCAATACCTTGTATATACAGATGGATTGTCATCTCGTCGTTGCCGTGCACGTTCGACGCGATGCAGACGTATTTCCCGCTGTCCTCGCGGCTGGTGCTGAAGAACTCGAGGGTGCTGATCATCCCGTCGGTTGTGTTGTCCTCCTTCAGCATGTAACGATAATCGGACAATTTCTGCTCCAGCTGGAGACCGTTCTTCTTCCAGAGTATTTTTAGGGGATGATCGCCCTTCGCCTCGCATCGCAACGACGCGTTCGAACCCAACTTAGCTGTTTGATTGCGGTGCTTCTCGACGAACTTCGCCGGGACTGGATGCAAATAATCCGGAATGTCAGTCATTCGCCGCTTAGTTAACGCGAAGGATGATCAAAGGGATTGGGATTCGTTCGTCGTTCATATTTAAATCGACGGTCTGGAATACCTTAAATGCTATTGCGCGCTTCTGGCAAATCGATTCGTTCCTGTTTAAACGGGTTTCCACGTCTCACTCTTCAGGATCCAACGCTTACGTAAGATTGTCTACCTCTGGTTGTATAATACGAAAAATTATTTTTCCATTTTTGTTGGTATTCTATGGGAAGCGAGTCTAAAGCACACTGTTGCTGAGTCGTGTAAATTTAACCGTGCACTACTCTCGCGGATTGTATCGTTGGGGTCTGGAGAGAGGAGACTGTGGACTGTACAGAGGCAAGAGCCTTAAACGTGACCTTCAGATAGAGCCCAAATCGACATAATCGTGGCATTTCGATATTTGTCATGTGGGGGCTTAATTCTGACGGGTATTTATAGGCTATCCTAATCAATAAGACCCTCATTCCTTCCTAATTCCTTCCGAGTCCCGATAAGACTTTCGAATTGCCGCCTCCCCCCAGCATTTTGCAACTGTCACACGCCATTCTTTCCGTTTTGATGTGCCGAATACGAGCATGACTTTCGCTTTAGACGGAATATATTTACGTGTCTAATACACTGCTTAAACTCGTCAACAATGCAAAATTGTCGGCTCCTGGCACATTCTTCAATTATTTAATAAAAATGTACATTTTCTTTTCCCCTATCCACAAAGTGTCCCATGTTTTCGCCCCTGACTGTATTAGTATAAGAACCCTGGCCGCCGCTGTCAGCTGTGCACACTGTTACGGTCAGAGTTCAACGTCCCCAAAGTTTTCAGCGAGTATCTCGGGGACTTGCAATATCCGCCGAAAACGAAGGTCGTACTCGTACTCGTCGCGTCGAAACGAACGGAATGACGTATAACAAGTGCCAAAGTATTGGTGGGGCAATTGTAAAGTATAGTCTGTTCTCTCCGGATGTCCTGCTGCTCACCGTTCACGGTGAGGTGTACGACTTTGCTGAGACCGGCGCCGATCCCGTTGACCGCCTCGCAGAGGTAGAATCCTTCGTGGTCCTCCTGCACCCTGCCGAACACCAGCGAGCCGTTCGAGTGTATTCTGAGGTCCTGCGCGTGTTCGTGCGCGAGGATGTCGCGATAGTCTCCGGGCTGTTTGCCGCTCGCGCGACGCCACGTGACCGCCGGCGGCGGAAACCCGTCCGCGTGGCAGTGGAGCACCAATCGCGACTTTCCCTCGGAGGCGTGAACGTCCTGGGGCTCCATCACCCAACGGGGCGGCACTGTTTCGTAACACCGGTCGTTAATTATCCCCGCGTCGAAGCGATTCGCACGGTAGCGACGCGGTGCCATCTGAAATTTTGTCGTCTCGTTTCCCGTGGAAGATTTTACTTGCAGATCTCCGACGACTTTTAATCGACCCGTCCGAGAATGGTAGAAACCCCCCGGCCCCTTCCCGCGCCTCGCTTTTTCCTCCCTTGCTTCTGTTACCGCCGACGACGCAATTATCGCAGACGGGGTCGTTAGGTTCGTCGCCGACGATTCTTTTCTCTTAATTGAACGATATATCGAGAATCGGAGACACCTCTATTCACCGCCGGACGCCGATGCAACGGGATTGTTTGGACCGGCGCGGCGGAGACAATTTTGTAAGGGGCAATGCTCCTTTCGGTGTGACTCTTCGTTAAGGATCTCGTTATAATTATTTTGTATGTAGGAAGGCCGTTGAGATAAAAGAAAATTAAAGAATTCAGCAAACCGTGAAAAACGTGGTAGTACACGTAAACGTGATGACCAGACTGCGGATTTTATGCATTTGTGACGAAAGTTAGTCGGTGTAGTTCCAAACGGTAAAAAGATTAAAAGGGTTTAACAATGTCAGTGTACCAGTTTTAACGTTTAAAGATGAAAACATCAGTTGGTTCAGAGGGGTAAATATTATGATAGGTAAAAAATTTGTTGAAGGTTATATTTTTTGAGATGTAAAGGTCATCGAAGTTTTTTTAAATTGAATGGAATCCAACGATCTGTAATGTTATGACTTCCACCTGACCTTGAGTATGAGAAGGTCATAAAAATAGGGCACTTGAAATCTCAAAAAATATAACCTTGAACAAATTTTTTTTGTCTATCATAATATTTACCACTCTGAACCAACTAATGTATTCCTCTAAAATTTTCTTCTCCAATAAAAAACCAGCGAGATGTTTTAGATGCTCGAGTTACGTGAAACACCCCGTATAAAAATTTCATTTTTCATAAAGATCCGCAGTATAGTGATGACACGCGTCCATTGAGGTATTTAATCATCAGCGAAACATTCTGTTGCATTGAATTGTCATTGTTTCCCATATTTACTACATTTTGTTGAAACCGATAAAGGTAATCAGCCAATGAAATTATACATGCTACGCAAATACCATGAACATTCCTCATTGGCACAGTTACGGTGTGATAAAGCATCGAATCACGTTGATTACGTTGGTACTGTGAGTAATTGTAATTAAGAGGCTATTGTATTTTGCGCGATAACGTTTCGCTAGTTGTCGTTTATTTTCGGAGCGTTTGTTCGCGACAGAAGTATCAACGAAGTATGCACGTGAAGCTCCTAATTCGGTCCGGATTGAATTAACGAGTTTGACTCGCAACAGAATAAACGGCTTCCTACAATTCGAGAGATAATACCGGTTTATATAACCAACAAGGGGGATTATCGGTGTCTCCCCGAGCGAAACAAGATTCCAAATGGCGTCGCGTCCGCGTGTAAGCTTATTGCGCCGAGGCGAGAGCGAACTTCTCGAATTGGCCTACTGCAAGTTCCTACTTCAGCGCAAAGTGAAACAAAAGACGGTGATTAAAGGGCTCGCGCGGCCGAGACAAGGCGAGAAATCAGACGAGTCCCTTCGCTCCGGCCCGCGAACAGCCGGAGAAAAATATTCGATAAATATGTCGGACGCGATTCTTTTCTTTCCTGTCTCGGACGCGAATAGAAGGCGGAACAATAAGACTAGGGAGAGAGAGAGAGAGAGAGAAAGAGTGAGAAAGAGCGAGAAGTGGAAAGGGGAGAAGTGAGTGAGGGGGTAGAAGATGCGGTGCTCCACGGTTTCCTCGATCAGTGACAGAAACAGGCCTAAATAACGTGAACGAGAAACAGGGGGCGGTGGTGAGAGCACAGTGAAAATAGAACAATGCAAAACGTCGGTGCTGTGCGGTCATTTCATAGTGAGGAACAATGCTGTGATTGTGCATTTGCGTACATATACAACGTGGCGGGGATCCGAACAAGACCTTTTGTCGCCCTCAAATATTTGCGTCGGCCAATTATTTCCGACGCGTGCATTATAGGGCGGTTAAACGCGGCGAATATTCCCCCGCGTAATCTCGTTTTCGACCGGTCATTTACAATCGCGCGATATTTCCGAGACCGCGCGCGCTCTCTCGATAATAAAACGAAAACGATCGGAGAATTATTCGCCGCGCGACGTCGATTCGACGACACTCTGTACGGTCTCGTCGGCTGAGAGATCTCCGGGAAACAGTAAGAGGAATGTGTGTTCGCGAGGCGGGGATTGGTGCCAAGTGTTCCAGAATCGACTGAACGGAACGGCCAAGAAAAAGGGAAGAAAAAATCGGAAGGAAGGGGTGCGAGTGAGTGTGAGAGAGACAGAGAAAAAGAGAGAGAGAGAGAGAGAGAGAGTAAGTGAGAGAGTGAGGAGAACGAAAACGAACGAACAGAAGGTGTCGGTGCATATATGCGTGTGCTGATTAAGTGAACGAGCCGAGAGTCGGTACTCCAACTTCAACTTCGAGGCGGCTGCTGCTGCTGCTGCTGCTGGTGCTGGTAGTACTCGTACAAAATTCAAGATGAAGTGGTGCTACGCCGAAGCCGAATTTCGCAAAAGTGGCTGGTGCCCTTTCATGCAGAATCCCTTTCTTTCGGAGAGTACCGCGATCATTGATTCCGGGTCGTCGAACCCTTCAGACATGTGCGGAGACTCGCCGGAGTATCAATCGATCGATTTAGAAAACATTACGTTCGAGGACCTCGTTTCGTTTAACCTCGTATGGCAGTTGACTGCGGTGCACGTGTTCACTATGCGTGCTCGGTGAAATTCACGTCCGTTCCAGAGCAATACATCTGCTTTCTTCGTACTGTATGCGTTCTCCATACAGGGGGATTCGGGGTGTTCCAAAAGTGTCCTTGAAATGTCCTTGAGCGAGGTGGTTCCCAAGGTCATTTGATGTGACTTTTTCCTCAGCGAAAATTTCCGCCTCGGCTTCGTTCCGGAGTTATTAACGAAAGAACAAGGACCAATCGGAGCGCAGGTACAGTGGGCAGATCCCGGCTCCGCCAATGGCAACGCCGCGCTCAGCGGAACCTGACGATGATCCGGAATCCGTTAGCTATAGACGCGCTCTGATTGGTCTGCGTTAATCCTTAAAAAAACCGAGGTGGAAATTTTCGCGAATGAACAAGCTACTTCAAATGACCTCGAGAACCACCTTTTTCCAGGATTTCCGACATTTTCGGGACACCCTGTATACTATAGACTCTTCATGATCTCCCTGCGAGGTCAAGGTGGTGATAAGAGAAAAGTGGCAGTGATTCGTGTCAATTTAACCGAGCACCATTGTACTCTGCTATAGTCAACGCCAATGCTGAGGAGGTTAACACTAGGTCTACGGATTCCGTCAGAACGACGGGTTCTAATATTGTTCATTGATTGAGATTGTAAAGATGCATTCGTGAAGAATTATTTAAAATTTTTTATTTATTTTTAGAATTATTTAAAGATTCGAATTATTAAGAAGAATTATTTAAAAGATTATTATTAATTTGATAACGCAATGTGAAATAGTCACTTTTACAGCTCCGTAAGCCTAGAGTTAAGAAACACGTACTGTTCGTCCATCAAATGATTTCTAGGCAAAGAATACGGTCCCACTGTATCGAGGCCTTACTCCCATTGTATGTATTGTCAATGACAAAGTACGACTGGCAACAATGCGCTCGAAGTAGGTGCATAGTCATCAAATTAAGACCTGTCTCCCCACTCTAATTTCCCCTTCTACAACGCTATTCCCTCACGCATCCGACACGGCCCCGTCACGTGACGCGTTTTGTCTCTGTCGTGCATGTGTCACAACGTCATGTGACTAATCCGGTGCCGACAGAGAGGGGATAGTTTTTTCCCCTCAATTGGAATCGATTCCCCTGATTTCGCAAACTCTTGCTAGGGGAGTCAGGATAGAGTGAGAGCGTAAATAAACACTTTACAGCGAATTCTCGATATAAGTCCCTACGAGCCTCGCGTTTAAATGTCCCTGGGACTATACCGGAACTATATCGTGTTTGGTCTCATTTTAAGCGGAAACATGTCAGGAATACGTTAGTGAAAGTCTGACAGAAAAATAATGAAAAATAAAAAGTTTTCTACGTGCAATGTTGTATCGGAGAAAAACATTTCCTCAACCGTCTTGTCCCTATTCGTGTATATGTCCCGGGTTTTGGACGAGAGGGTCATTTACAATTCCAGTGTGATCTGTGTATTTCAAATGCAACGTTCGGTGAGAACCAGAGATTTCGTCTAAATGACTTATATCGGGAATGACTTGTGTGACTTATATCGGGAATTCGCTGTAGCTACTCGTCATTTGGCGGACGGACAGTACTCGGAATTGTTTACACAGCGCGATCGCGGTATCTCCTTGGACACGAAGATCGGGACTGGTGCGGTTTGATAGTCGGTGCGCCTGCGAAATATACACAACTATACAAAGACAATGTGTATACGGTGATCGTGGTGAAAAGAACGCTATCATATACATATTGTGCGGTGCTGAAGTGCTTTGGTGCGTCGCGTTGCTTGCTGGGCGGCTGCGGCTGCGTTTTTTTTTCGCGCGGATCGTCTCGATTACTGAATATCTAGAGCTGCGTTTCTCTGTTCTATAATGCGCAACGGGAACCGTGACATTCCTGTGTCTCTGTGTTCGTGTGAAGTATTTTCGGCACGCGGTGATGCACGACCGCGAGAATCTCTATGTATGTATGTATGTATGTATGCGTATTGCCAAAACGTTTCCCTTTCGCGAAAACGCGCCGTAACGATTTATATTCGCGTTAGCACCCGGCGAGAAGCGAACGGTTATTCCTCGTTCCGGAAAATAAACGAAGATGAATTCGATTCTCAATACTCCGTTGGAATCGGGAGATGGAATTACGCTCGATGAAATTCGCAGCCCTAGGTAGATTGAGACTGTCGTGCTACTTGAAATACGCGCGGCGATGGCTGCGGTTGCACGGCTGCTGTTACGCGTGATTACACAGTGATAACGCTAACAATATAGAGAATATAAATGCGCACCGGAGTCGGCCGCCGCAAACACACTGGTCCGACTGCCCCACTAAAAATGCAAAATGAGCCTCGAAATTAAACCTCGCGCGCTCCTCAAGACTTTTAGGGCATTTTGAACGTGTACCTCGGAAAGTAAATT
Source organism: Halictus ligatus (assembly GCA_028454255.1). NCBI lineage: Eukaryota > Metazoa > Arthropoda > Insecta > Hymenoptera > Halictidae > Halictus > Halictus ligatus. Next base: position 7,524,123 of record CM052131.1, read on the forward strand.
AACTTTTTCCAATCAGATTGTTCTAGAAAATCAGAGTTGCAAATATTGATTATATAAAAGAAATGAAACAAATTTTCACCGGAGATTAAACTGTGGTTATTGGAAAAAGTGAAACAGCTCTAGTGGATTAGTTTATATAATATTTTATACGTAGTTATAATTTTTTAGAAATTAACCGTTTATCGGGTCCTCGTTTTTACAAGTTAATCCCTTCGGTATAAAATCGATACAATGGTAAAAAATCTATGGATAGATAAATAATTACTTTTGCAAATGCCTTCTTGAAAATCGACGGTATGATAACAGAAGTTTAAAATCTGATTATTGACAACTAATAGAGTGCAAAACATACTGTTTATTCTGTAAAATTGTGTTAAATTGACACAATGAGGGATGAGGGTTAATTGCTCGTGTATGTAGATTCTTATGAATTAATTGTCGTGTCTCTGTGAAATAATTCTATCGCCTTTCAAAGAAGTGTAAAAGTGTGATTAAATTTTCAGTTCAATAATCACAGATGATAACAAGTTTAAGGAGTCTTCAATTTACTTTCCGAGGTGACTGCGAAATTATTCACTCCCTTGTATAAATCAAAAGACTGATTAAATGTTTAAGTTGGCGGCACTGGTTCAGTAATTTTGTAAATATTGATTTTTGTTTACTGATTTGGAAGATTGATTTGAATGAATGTTGGGTACTGTACAATTTGAGGGACAGCGTGTTATCGATAAAAATGTATAGTGCGGGTTTTTAACGTTAAATGGAACACCAAAAATATTAAAACGCGGCTACGTTTTATTCTTTCTTCCAACGCTTCGTTAAAGAATGGAATTAATTAAAAGTTATTGAACAAGTCTGAATAAAATAACGCTTTGCGAGTTATATTTGGTAAAAACATGTCTTGAAGAAAGAAAAACATGTGTGCCAAAAATAGCTAGAAATTTTTCCGTTGTAGAAGTACGTATACCGATACGTGCATATAATTTGTATGTTTGTAATCTTGTGAAATATAATATTGTACTGATCAAAATCCCAGTTGGTATGGTAGAGTATCCTACTGTGATAAAAATGTTATAACGAAATTATAAATATTTCTAAACTGCTTACGTAAATTTACTTTTCCGCAGAACACTTTGTAAAAACAAGAAACATACTAAAATTTTATTTTCTCTGCTACTGGCTCGACAACTTAACTGTCATGTTGCCCATATTTGGAAATGATCTCTCGAGAATTAAAAATTCAACTCCACTGTGACAGATAGAGCGTGGCAAAATTTGTTCCAGCCATAAAACATAAGAGGATTGAAAAACTAATTACTATGATAAATTTCAACCTCTCACTTTCTTTAATTTCACCCAATTTGCGCGAGTGGGTGATCGATGCGTTGAAACAATTTCATATTTTCAAAAATCCATCATTTCCCTCCATTAAAAGCTACAGAAAAATCCGCAGTTCGCTTCTCGATTTTGCATTTTCAGCGGCTCGGCTGTTTGCGTTGTGCGTGAGCCGCTCTTGATGCGGCAAATATATATCCGAGAGTATCTAAAAAAATAAAGAAAAAAGGTGCGCTGCCAGGTGCAATAACTCAACGGAACAGAAAGGTGGTGAAGAAATTGCGTTTGAAGAGCTGAACGAGTGCCTGGTTTGACCAGCTATTACCGTTCGAGTGGTGTATACGAACGGAAAGAATAGAAATAGAAAAAAAAGTAAACGAAAAGACTATAGACAAAAACGAGAAACCAGTAGGGGTGTGCGAGAACCCGGAATATCGGGTCGGGTCGGGTACCGGGAATACGAAACTTTTTCGGGTTCGGGACGGGTGCCCCAAAGTTTCGAGATTCTCGAAATAATCGGGATTCCCTAAAGAATCGTGATTTCCGAAAATTCCGAGCACGCATTAACCATTTATATTCGTTTCAATGAATACATTCATGATTTTGGTTCTTTTATTGTAGGTGTTTTCGGCAAATCACGTTATTTTTACTTATTTAATTAATTATTATTACACAATTCGGAATATATAGGAATGGGGCACAAATAAGTAATAAGTATAATTATTCATTGTAAATTGAAAGAAGGCTGACCACCACGAATTATTTTCTAGGGTGTCATATGTATATTCTCGAAATTTTCGAGAATCTCGAAACTTTCGGGAATCTCGAAATTTTCGGGGACCCGACCCGACCCGACCATCGGGTTCCCGACATTTCGGGTTCTCGCAGACTTCTGTTAGAAACCAGACGAACAAGAAGAAGAAGAGAGGAACCAGGCATCTCGGTTATTCATTCGGTCTACTTTACCACGAACGATCAATTCGGCCGTCCAGAGGACCTCGGCCACGGAATTGCGCGCCAGGCAAGTATAGTTGCCGGTGTGCGCGGCGCTCACGCGCTCGATAACTATGGTACTGGAATGGGCGTCAATGTTGGCAACGCGTAGACCGGCGGGTGTCTGCGTGTGTCTGTGACCGGTTAGCCCGGAGTTGCCAAATCCTGGCGGGCCGGCAACGGCGATCGGCTCGCCGTCCTTGGACCAGACGATCGTGAACGGCGGATCACCCTTCTCGACCATGCAAGTTACCTGAGCACGTACGCCCTCCGCGAGGTCCTTGTTAAAGCTAAAGGGGGCTATCGTGGGCGGAACTGCACAAAAAAAAGATATTCAAGCGGTGAGAATATGTGGGTGGCGGTGTCGGTGTCGGTGTAAGTGTCGCGCGCGATTACGCGTCGCCGCTCGAAGCACGCTGCCACTCGTCCCGTTGCTCTCGCAGACTCTTCGGCTGATGACGGGCCCCTGTTGAGATGCAGCCTCGCTGAATGATCGCTGACGTTCGCCGCCAGTCTGCTGCTCGACGCGCAACCGGGGGAGGATAATTCTTATTTGCTGTTATCGACAAAATTCGCGAAATTCTTCTTCACCTCGAGCATTTCATAATTGCCTTCACAATCCCCTGTCGATTCTGCCCGTGCACAGGGCGTAAAGTAACGCACACGCGTATCCAACATTCACGTTTAACGAGCAATTTTCCCGGAATTTTCCGAGTGTCTACGGTGTAATGGTTAATGTTACGCCGGCTCCGCGAACATCAGCTGTGTGGCGGTTTAAACTCGGTTAAATTAGAGTGCTCAATGATTAAAACGTTAATCCAACGAATGTAGTCGGCCAGCAACCTGTAATTTTGATTAGCAGACAGCGGGCTTTACGCATTCATCGCAAACGCGGAGTGGGTGCAATTTGAAACAATGAAAATATTCATTGAATTTGAAAATTAGGCCGAACTTCACTTCGGGAAACCAGAAATTTTTCACCTTGTTAAATATAATCCTGTAGACTTTGCCGAGAAGTTTCTGCGAATGCAAATTTTAATGTTAGGAATTCACGGGTTCAACAGTTATGCGTGTTTAAAGTTGAGCTATTTTCTTCGGTTTTGACAAGTAAGGGCGCCATCATGTGCACTCAGATATCGTCCAACGAGTGGAGACGCGAGAAGGTTAGAATCGCTCAATTTTAAACACGCATAAATTTTGAACCACAGAATTCCTAACATTAAAATTTGCAATTTCGGCATCTTCTCGGCAAAATCTACAGGATTACGTAGAAAAAAGTAAAAAATTTCTGGTTTCTTCAGGAGAAGTTTACCCAAAACTACTGTTACGATAATTTCAACCTACTAAACGTATTAAGAAAGAACACAAATTTCCATTTCACTCGAGATCGTTGCAATTCAGGTAGGAAATTTTTACTATGCACAAAGATCTGTCTATTGATTCTCAGAAGTACCGTCCCACGTCAGTTGCACGACAACGTCACGTATTTGACAAATCTCCGCAGTCTGATAATATTCCGTAAGAACGAGTACAGTCGTACTGTTAATCCGCGAGTTTATTAAAAATAAAGCGGATCAAGGCAATGAAACGTACAGCGCGAGAGACGAGAGAGATTTATTGCGTTCGTGTGAACGTAACTGTGAACGATATTGTGTTCGAACGATGGCACCTGCACAGTCTGCGCAGCAAGAGTGTCATTCTCAGACGGCAGAAGCCTTTCCCGCTCTTTGAAGGATTGGCGCTGCGCTAAGTGCATTAACTTCATCGGGACGTACGTATTAGGTAATACCATTCGGCGGTATTAGCTGAAAGTAGTCCTCGCATTACGGCCCCCATAATGGACGGCAGTTAAGCCTAAAGCGATGTCATCAACTCTGCTTATCAACTCGACCGTCCATCATTACGCGTGCGCCATTATTCGAACAGGATCGCGTTAACATTGACGAACTCGCGGCGGCCGCTGCGTGCGGTTATCGCCGCGAACGAATGCTGGCCCTGCTAATCGAATGAAGCGCCTATTTACGATAGCTAATCTTATTAAAAGGTTTAACGTTATCAACGTTATTAAAATCTCAGAGATATCACCGGTTCAACGACCGGTGTAACGTGCGCCGTGTAATCAAGGCGACTCGCCCTCTCTTCGTCCTGCTCGCGTGTCTTGTAACGTGCGGAAATTATGTCACGTCTTCATTCGAAGCGGAAGTGTCAGATTCATTACAATACTCGCTTCTCAACGAGTTAAAACCGAAAGTATTGTAGAACAAGATACAGGCTATCGTTTCTTCTCAATTACATGTCTCTTAACGAAGGATGCTTAAGGTCGTTGTAAATGACACGGCCGATTTCAAAATGCGATTTTTACGAAGCGTTTTATTGTAGAAAAAAATTCCATTTTTACCGTGGGATAATAAAAAAGCTATCTTGAAATTATGCTTGCTTAATGTTGCTGTTTCGAATCCGGACATTTCACGTGCAACGACCTGATAACATTTTCGATGGCACGCTCGCTACACATTTCCTCCTTCCGCTGAAATTGAGAACTTCAAAAAGGCAGACGTATTTGCATTGCAATAAGCGAAAAGTAGTGGTATCCAAAGAATTATCTCGGCGGTTAAATCTCTCTTTCGAGCACGGTATGAAGGGTAAATTGCTTGCGGGTATTATCAGATGCTTCGCGTATAAATGTATGTCCATGTATTACGGAGGAAAAGTTACAAACGAAATTGTCGGCTCTATCGAGATTTTTTCGACCGCAGACGCGAGTCTTCCGCCGGTGAAATTCGTCGCGGCATGGAAACCGGACGTAATACCGGAGAACGACAATGATAACTCGCCTCGTTGGCCCCGGCGAGAGATACACACGGGGGCGGGTATTTAATGCCCCGAAGGTATTAGAACAGAACGTGGCGGTTGTTTGAGAATAATTGAGAAACCGTACGAAGGGTGGCAGATAGCGGCGACGCTGTACGAGTAATGCCGAAACAGCCGGCTTTCTGTGAGCGCGGGTTCCCGCGCTCTGTTTATTAACATATCAGACACGAACGAAAGCTACGACACGGAAAAAATTCCGCGGATCATCTGGAATTTCAAAGTATGCACAGGGGCACACTACCATACGCCTTTCTACTTGATCACTTTGCAAGTCAATGTGTAACTCCGTTCGATAGCATAGTTCTTGGTCAAATATATTGCGCTTTGTACAGCAGGATTCGAATTAGATACAGTAAGGTTAAACTTCACCTTGGGAACCCAGAAATTTTTAACTCCTCATTATGTAATCTTGTACGTCTTGACGTGGAAATGTCAGAAATCGAAGTTTTAAGGCGAGGAAATCACTGGTGCTAAAGTTATGCGTGTTTAAAGTTGAAAATTAGGGTTAGAATCAATCTATAAGTTCTCCTTTTTTTTTTAGGAAACTATTCAGGACGAAGAGGTTCTAATTATTGTAACAGCGAAGAGCATCGTGAGGAGTTAGTTAATTTGCTCCGTTGCAATGAACACCGATGCAGAGTATGTCACTGTGGTCTCTAAGCGGTCTATTGATTGTTTGAACGGAATAGGGGTCCGTGTTACCGAGGATTGCCCGAACGGTCTACCAAATGCCCTATAACTTTAAACCACGTTATCCCGAAAAGTCGTACAGTAATGTCTCGCTATATGTGGAAACTTCGGGATCGAAATGTTACTTACAGTGGCGGCCGTACACTTACGTGCACTCAATAAAATTAAATATTATTTCCTGTACACTTATCCGTTAAACAAGTCAATTATATTTTCGATAAGTTTACAATATGTACAGGGTGTGGCCGGACGGGTGGTACAACCGGGCAGGGGATGATTCTACATGTAAAACTAAGTTGGAAAAAACGAAAAACAATTCTTCCGAAAAAAAAGAGAAAACCGATTTTGAACATGCAGCAAATATGCAGGTTATTAGCCAAGGATCGTCTGACGCGTCTGACCATGGTCAGGCAATTCTACTTTATGCATATACTATAGCACGCGGAACCGACTATTTTACATTACTTTATAAAAATAACATTTTATCGATCAAAGTTTGTAGTCATTTTTTAAATAATATTTACACAAAGAAATCAATTTGTTAAATAATTTCTCATGGATGCATTTTTGCAATCTCAATATTCGCAATTTAAAAGTATTAAAATCCGTCATTTTGACGAGTTCCGTAAATCTATTGTTAAACTCGATTTTCTCGAAAACCAGGCGTCAAACGAAAAAATGTTATGCCTTTTTTTCGACTTAGTCTTATATGTAGAATCATCCCCTGCCCGGTTGCACCACCTGTCCAGCCACACGTAATTGGCAGTTACAGTATCGGCACCATAAACACCATTCACAATTTCAGCCGCCTGGCTTGCATTTTCGCCTTTATCAAAGAAAAACTGTAAAATTTACCGAATTTTCTCTTTGTGGACTTCCATTTTTAACACCCTGTAACTCACAACTGAATGGACCAAACAAAAAACAGCAGTTAGAATTTTTTTAGTGCGAAATACCACCTTTCCAACGAGCATAAAACTGAAATTGTTTGATCGATACTTTACGAGATATCGATGGTTACAGCCATCCACCGGAAAAATAATGGATTTCTTTTTGCCCAACCTAATATTTATTATTTCCGAGAAAAAACGCTGGCTGGTAATTGCGTAAACAGCCTGCGTGTGACGCAGACCCTTATCCGAGGTTTCCATTTAATTCTTAGATCTAGAGAAACCCTAGATAGTCCTTTCCGCGACTCCCAATAAGAGTGAAATATTCTAAAAGGAGACATATCGTACATTTCCGAGGGAAAAGATCGAGACGTGTAGAGCACGCACGGATTCACAGACGCAGGTTCGTGGCCGCGTACATCCTGCCGGTTGCGTGTCACCGAGGATGGCTGTTTCGGCTCGCCGCTTGTCACGGCACAACACGTTAAAATCGCCCTTAGGCGGTTCGTTCCGTAGGTTCGCCAGGGGCTTGCGAGCAAGAGTTTCGTTCGTTCCGCTTGCACTGATTTGTTCGTCTCGAAAGGTGGTTGGCGGGGGGATGTGGTGGGTGAGGGGGTGGTTGGTTTTTAATGCCGACCGCCTCGTTGCGCGACAGTAGCGAAAAGAGGAAAAAGTTCTGGCTGCCGGCAAAACGGTGACAGAACGAACGAAAGAGATAGAGAGAAAGAGAGAGAGACATAGAGAGAAAGAGAGAGAGAGAGAGGGAGAGAGAGAGAGAGAGAAAGAGAGAGAGAGAGGATGATCGACGCGTCCTGCGTGTTCGTCCTCTCTCTTTCTTACGAGTATGCAAACGAGCGTGGAAAGAGCAACGCCTGAGAGGAGGGGAAAAAAAAGAAAAGAAAATAAAAAAAGGGGGAGCATCCGCGACACGTAATCCTCGCCCGAGGATGAACACCGGCGACGATTGATCTTGCGTGCTTTACACGCCGGGAGTTTCGAACCGTCGGGAGAGGTCCTCGACGCGTGGCGATTAATATCGACGATCCTTTGCGCGATTTCTCCCCGTCGTTTTTCCTGTCGGGTTCAGGGGTCGTTCTCGCGTCAACGGGGCAATACATCGGCGCGCAGCGCGAATTTGTCCGATTCGAAGCCGGCCGAAATTCTGAAATTCTGTGTGTCGGGGCGTTCGTTCGGTTGTTGCTCACCACTATTGTTGCGACCCGCCGAAGAAAATTGCCCGGCCGAGCAATCTTGGCGCATTAGGGATGAAAGATAGTCGGCGGTAAAGATTGGTAGTCGTAAAGAAAACTCGTGGGGGGTTGAGTCGAGTGAATGATTCAGGTGGTCGAGGGATTACTCGAATCCCCGATGAAGCAGAACGTTTTCACGATTGCGTTCCGCGCGGCACGAGAACTTCTCGTTCGAATGTGATTGCGGATGTTCACGATACGATTCGAACGATGACGGGCCGGCCTTTTGAGATTCGCGCGCTTCAACGTCTCCTACCCCGTGACGAACCGTCGAGAATTTAATGAGACAATCTCGGTCCGGATCCGAACCAGTAGAAGACTTTCTCTAGCAATTAGTCAGCGCGCCGCCTTTGTACCGATCAATTTTAGCTAATTGTAGAGCAGTTGGTCCATTAAACCATTAACGCGGGCACGGAGCGATTAAATTTCGAGACTCCGATCCGGAAATTGCCTTTTTCAAAGATCTGGATTTCTAACCGTGTCCGCGTTCATTTTCGTTTTGCTTCTCTGTCGGAAGCAGTCTCTTAATTATTTCAACGAGGTCGGATTGTTAATGAAATACTTTTTCAGAGTTTTCGATGGGAAGTCATCCGGACGCCTGCACTCCGATTGCCTGGCCATTGTAACTTGTTCTGCTAATCCAACTACGGGGACGGCTCTATTCAATTTGTCCGACTTAGATTACCTATATTCTATTTGTCCAGCTAGGAACTTTCCCTCTGCAACGTATCTGACTAGTAGATTTCCTGTTTCAGCAAGTTATATGAGAGTTCAACGGTATTAGGGGAATCTTACCGACATCCGGTCATGACATTGTAAGGAATATGCCAAGCCCTTAGGGTTTTCGGCAACTTAGAACGTGTTTGATATCAAAATTATTGGCATGCAGTGCTTTTTTAATATTCATTATGCTCTAAAATTAACTATAATTAATATAGGCACAGTAATTGGTACTTCCATAGTAATTGGGTGCCTTATATAGCATGGCACAGTTTTCGATGTAGAATTAGATGATTCTCGTTTGTACAACCCTTTTACGGCACAAATTGTGTATATACAGTCAGTCCCATAAGTATTCGCACGCTCTTAAAAATCGCATAACTTTGTCAATATTGGACTACACTACTTTGAAATTTTTTGGGAAGTTAAAACAATTGGATCACCGCATAAAGCGAAAAAAATTTTTTACAAAAATTGCAATTGGTCGACAGTACAGAGAAAATAAGCCCGTATAAAAAAGTTTCAAAATACAACATTTTAGTACTTCTTCAGTAATTTCGACCAATTGCAATTTTAATCGAACATTTTTCTCACTTTATGTACTGATTCAATTTTTCTAACTTCTCAAAAAGATTCAAGTAGTGTAGTCCAATACTGACAAAGAGCGTACGAATACTTATGGGACATTCGAGTATGTAGACCCTACACGTTCCCGCGACGATTCCCTTAGGCCAGCCGCCATCGTTGTCATCGACACGCGAGAAAACGTTCTTGGAACCGGGGTGAATTCGTAGGGATGAAGAAACAGATTCGTTGTAGTCGCGGCCCTGCGTACCGTGAACCAACAGTGAGGCTGTGCGTGAGGTTTCGGCGGCATCGTTGCTCGCCACGCACGTATAGTTGCCGTTATGCGCCGTGGACGCGATCTGTATCTTCAAAGCAAGATAGGAATCGCCGATGTGATGGGTGGTGGCTTCCTTGGGATCCACCGGTCGGCCGTCCTTCAGCCAGGTGATCTTCAGCGGCGAGTCTCCCTTGCTGACAGCGCAGGTCACGTGCACTCGTTGCCCTTCTTGTATATTGTCAGGAAAGCTAAACGGATCGATTTTAGGCGGTACTGAAAATTACAGGAATCACGACATACTTTATTTCATTACCGCCCCTCTCCGGACAATCTCCTCGAATTAGTCTCTCTTTCCATTCATTATTTTCAACTTTTTCTTTTCGTTTCGTGCTTTCCGCGTTTCTTTTTCAATCCCCGTCCGGGTTCCCGTTGGTCTCGAGAGTCTCGAGCTCGGCCGCGTCACCGCCGAAAGAAACTTTCTTCCCGATCGATATACCCGGTTCCGAAGAGCTGCCAGACGACCGAAACGGAAACGATTGAAACCGAAACAAAAGCTGCACGCATCGATCGTTATCGTTCGACGCGTCGCGCCGAGTCGTGTCGAGTCGAGTCGAGTCGAGTCGAGTCGAGTCGAGTTGAGTCGAGTCGAATCGAGTCGAGCCAGACGACCGAGAGTTTTGATCGCTCGTGTCCCTTACTTTCCCGCAGCATGCCCATGGCATCTCTTTCTCGCTCACCCCTCCGCGAGAACCGCTCGACTCGGAACCCGAATAACGTTCTCCTGTCATGTGCCCTTAAACCGATTACTCGTTCTTTTTCCCTCCGCTCCGGTGTTCGGCGAAATGTTCGCGCGTTATCCCCTCGACTCTCGAGCCGAATAGTCGTACGAAATCGTTCGCGTGCACAGGCGGTTTTAGAATCGCTGCGACAGAGTTCGCTGGTTTTCATCAAGCCGAAGACACACTGTATGCGACCGAGCCCGTGGAAACGGCTTACCGTGATTGCTGCAAGAGAAGCTTGTCGTCGATCTGAAACCGTTGTTAATCCAAGAAACTACCGATCGGGTCTCTCCGCGTGAAATTGAACACTTTTCGGACCTTGTTCAAATTCGAGTATACTGTAGACGTTAAACCTTAGCACTCGAATGGCGACTGTAAGACGCCATTAAGAATTGCTGTATCATTGTTCAAAATATTTTTCACATTAGTAAATTCGTTTGTATTTAATAAATTACTAAACACTTCAGTATTGTACGAGTTAAAATTGCACCATTTTCGTGTGGAACTTGAAAAGAAAAATATACAGAAGAGAAATATTCTAGGTCGGAGGAAATGTTTCGTTTTGGAGTTAAAACAGCTGCGAGTGCAAAAGGTTAATTACATACGAACGTCTGTTAACCAATGAACTGTGGAATTTAATTTTAGAAATCCCTGACGGCGCGGAATCAAAATCAAGGAATGACGAATATATAATTTTTACGAATTATAATTTTACGAAAAACGGAAAGCAAAATGAGAAAGAATTACATTTTTATTCGATAAGAAATGAACAATTCATTAACGTTAGCCGCACCGCAATAGAATTTTGAATGACGTGTACACACCTCAAATGCACTTAACTGGCTAAGGGATTTTCCGAAATCTTGAAACCGACGTCTAAAGTAAGCGTTGGTGAAACTTCACTTCAGGGGACCAAAATTTTTTAACTTTTTAAAATATAATCCTGTAGATCTTGTCGATCACGTGCCATACATCCCAGTTTTAATGTCAGGAATTCACTGGATCAGAAGTTATGCGTGTTTAAATTTGGGCGATTTTCCGCGTTCTTGACAACTAAATTGATGAAGTAAGGTAACTCACACCCTACCCGAATGTATACAAAAAAGTTGAAAATTTTTGGTCCCTTGAAGTGAAGCTGAACCGATACGTATTTCATCGGCTTCTTTTATCGTATGTTTCGAGATACGATCATATACCACTAAACACTACAACATATTCGAATTTGAACGATATCCGAAATGTTCCGAATCCAAGACGTCGGTACGGATAGACCCGAGATGATGCACAGCAAATGATTCGATGGTATCGCCGATTCTCGCTCAAATGGAACAACAGCGTGAGTCGGATCGACTGTATCGTCGGGTTGCCTGATCAATTTTCAATGGGAAAATTGTCCATAATATTTTCGCTAACCGCGCGGAGATTGTCATTTGGGGCAGGGGACGAATTTTCTTTCTGGTCCGACGAGCCGCTGTTTCAATTTGCAAACATCGCGACGCCGCCAATTCCCTATAGCCGGCAAAAAATCCGCCACGGAGGACGCGTAACGAATGTAAACACCTGCAATCCCCGCAAAAAATTCCGCCGATGTTTTTCCCGAAAACGGGGGAAGAGAAAACGCCAGACAATTAGGAGATACGTCGTCGGGGACGTCGCGCGCGTCGCCGCGGAACACGGCGGCGGTGTCTCTGCCGCGCGCGCATACGATCTTAACGCAAAGCCGCGAACCGTGTAACGTCCCGAACGAGTTCCCTTATATAGACGACGTTGGCGTCATTGCGTTTCACCGTGGAAACTTCCACTCCGTTGTGAATTCGGATAGAGGGAAAGCCGCTCGGCGAGGCGTACCGTTGCCCTCGCCGTCGAAACATGGAAAATCCTGACAGAGCGGATCAGCCACGGAGGCGGGAGTCACACGGCCCGAGGACACGCTGTTATTCCAATTTGAGCGGGAGAATAGCACTTGGGCGGAGATCACGGAAAAATGAAGATCACCGGCAGGACATTACCTTTCACTTCGATATGGATCGTCTGCGAGTCCGAGAGACCCTGCGTGTTGTTCGCGGTGCAGGTGTACGCCCCGCGATCGGTGCTGCTGTCGACGTCACGAAGCACCAGCGTGCCGTCCGGCGTCACCTTCTGACGACGATTGCCCGGCAATTTTTTACCGTCTGCGACATATAAATGTTTCACGGTAAACCCTCGCTGCAAGAAAGACAAAACGGTGGCACGCTTCTAAAGCAAAACGCACATTCATTCGTGGCTACAGATTTTGTTACAAAAAAAAAAAGAAGTAGATTGTCTGATTCTACATTAGACGCATTATGCTTCTTAACCCTTTGCACTCGAAGCCATTTTAACTCCAAAACGAAACATTTCTTCCGACCTAGAATATTTCCCTTCTATAGATTTCTTTTCTCAGGTTGCACATACAAAAATGGTGCAATTTATTCGTACGGTACTGAAGTGTTTAGTAATTTATTAAATACAAACCAATTTAATACAGTCAAATATATTTTGAATAATGATACAGCAATTTTTAGTGGCGCCTTATAGTCGCCATTCGAGTTCTAAGGGTTAAGAAGTCATTTCAAAACAAGAGCGTAATGTTTCACTCGATAAAAGTTTGATTTTAAATAAATAAATTTATCGGTTATATGTAGCGTCTGTTTCTTCCTGGTTTTTAAAGTTATGTACGTATTGAACAGGAATAAACACTGAGTTCAAGTTTTTTGCCGTTTCGATAAATATTATTAACCCTAGCGCGAATTTCTCATTTCTCGAGAAATGAAAAATGTTGGGAAATCAGGAATACTAATCATCAACATATCCGGTAATGCTTATTTAGTAATCTCTCTCCTTTATTTTACATTAATTCTATTATTTGATTCTGTAATGTTTACTGCAGTTCCCAATTTTTTTTGCCGTGAATATGCACTAGTGCAATAAACTACATAATCTGATCAGGAATGTTCTAGCACTAAACGTCTGACCTCAAACGATCCAATACTACTTGTTCGATCATAGATGTTCCAATACTACTCGTTTGATCTCAGGTGCACCAATACTGTTTGTCTGATCACTGGCGTTCCAATACTACTTGTAACACCGGGGCCGCGGTAATAGAACATGTCTTATACACAGGGTGTCATGTAATTAGTGAAACTAAAGAATAGGAAAGAGTAATGAAGAGGAAAGAAAGAGTAATGTGTTTTCATAAAAGAAAAGTGAGTCATAAAATTTAAATAATTGATATAAAAATATCCATTATTCGATATAACTGTAAATAACTCTATCAGAGTTACAGAAATAGAATGGACAATGGTGATTTCGCGGATGACGTTAGCAATTCTGGTAACAACAGAAATTATGATATAAATTAAACATTATGATAACAGAAACACATCTAACTGTCCCATAATCGGGATTTTGAGACGTCGCTCAAAACCACGCGAAATTTGTAGTGGAACAATAGAAATTTCGCCGACAGCATGGCCAACGGGATGTTCCGGTCGGTGGCCACGTATCCGGACGTTGCTGTAGCGTCGACGGGACCTGCGTGGACGTTTTCAATGTAACTCATAATAAAGAAGCTTTGTCGGGGGACGCGGGGCTGGGGTGGGGGTGGGTGGGTGGGGATGGAATGAGTCAGACGGAGCCCGTGAATTGTAGCTAACGTGAGAAATTTCGTTTGCACAGGCGGGATGTTTGCGCGGAATCACAGCTTCCTCCCGTGGTGCACTCGCGTCAAGTCGTCGGTGTCACGGTGTCGCGCGGCGTCGAGTTTTCAATCCGCTTTTCGTAGTCGCGGGTCGACTTTGAAAGTGTCACGGGAAACGGTATTGCGCGCACGCTGTCATGCTACAACGCTCGTAAAAGGGAGAAAGTTACGGCACCGTTTGAAACTTTTCCAGTAGTTCGGTTCATCATTACCGGAAAAAGAAAACGCTCCAACTTCTCGCCGCTTCGGGAGGAAGAGAAGGGGCGAGCGAGAGAGGGAGGGGGGAGAGGGAGGGAGATGGAGAAAGAGGTTGGAATCGGAGTTTTCCTCGGCGGAGAAATAAAACCGACGATCTCCGAGCCGCTCTTTTCCTCCTCCCCTAACCGGGCGACGGTCGTTCTCTTCCCCACGGTGCCGCTACGGAAAAAAATTCATTTAAACCGCTCGAAAAACCGACGGTACTTTCAGTTTCTCTGAAATTTCATTCGTTTCCTTGGCCGGAGAGATTTACGAGGGAAACTAGCCGCCGCCGACGGTAACTTATTTACCGGCTCTTTATACCCGGCACATTTCTATTTAAGCCCTCTTTTCTATGGAGCGAGGCGGCGACGAATCTAGATGTCCCGGTCGGCTATCAAAAAATTCGCGGTGCTCGAGTTCGACAAGGAAACGGGGTCGACGAATAAACTGAATGCTCCGAAGAGAGAATGTTTGTTGCTGGAACACTGGCCCGACAGTAATGGAATCCGAAAGAACAGAAACCGGGAATGTTTTAATGAAACGACCTGGGGACCTTGTAACGATAATACGATTGTTGTACCAAATAAATGTGAACAAGATACTGCTGCAGGATAAATTACATTCTTCGCCGTAATAAAAGTACAAATGCATTAACGGTGGGCAAAACCGGCTGGTGTCGGTTTCAATGTCGACAGATTTCCTCCGTGTTGCCTTGTCTTTTCTGTTCTTTTTACTCTTCTTTTATTTTTATTCTTCTAGATCTTCTTGACAACTACAGAATTGACGATGTGTGAGACCATGTACAGCTTTATTGAGTTCCAACATAAATTGGTTACTTTCAGTACATTTCTCTATGTATTAATAAAACACAAAATCATGTTCAGTCGATTGTGTGATTTTTCACTACAACCAGGCTTTTAATCTTAGTTATGTACACTTATAATGAGTATAATAATTGGATCCTTAGAATTGGCTTCTATGCTTTCAAATGAACTCGTTTATGTTACAATCTAATATTGCGGAATTTCTTTTAAACATAGCTAGTATTATAACACGTTCAAACAATACCACACATTTTCTTGAATTTTAAATGAAAAAGGTAGACGAATGGTGTGTTCACAGGATACGTTTCAATTATTCGATGTTATAATAATCTAATTCACTTTTTAAATTATTATCTACATTTTCTCGTCCAAATGGTTTTCCGCCAATACAGTCACTCGACTTGTTTAAATATCTGTTATTTGCATTTACTCTACATAGTTTTCAATATCACGTTTCTGTTTTTTTATCAGCGATAGTTGATTTTGCAACACCATATTTTTTATTAAATTTGTGGCAGGCTCCCCATTTCCGAGTTATTTAATTATTTCACATTTTTTCGAATTGACAAAGCGTTCCTGTCTTTGCGACATTACGATGTAACGTAATAAAGTACTGTAATAAATTACTGTAATAAATTAAAGTACTGTGAGTGCCGCACAAGAAGTCCCGTGAAAGGAATGCGGGGCTGATTAGTCAGACTGGAAGGGGCACGCCTCTCGCTTCTCTATTGGCTAAGGCGGTCGCACATACTATACATACTATAGGAGGAGCGGTCCCTTTTGACCTTGTGCCGTCCCGCGAGACTTCTTGCGAGGCACGGACAGTATCTCACTTTGAAACTGAATCAGTATGACAGATTTCGTCCTGCAATACACATTTCTGTTTATTTACAGTGCTGTAGTAGCAATACCGTTCAAATAATACAGCGTTCATATTAGGTCGTCCCATAAGTTCGTGCCGTGGACATGTTCATATTATTCACCATTGAAAACTATTTTAACGAAAAAACCACAGAAATTTTATAGTGGCGGTACTTTTGGGTGTTTGCCAAAACGGTCGGAATAGGTTGTGGAATGAAAGGGTGATTACATATCTTATTTTTAGAATTTAAATGGTACAAGAGTAAACGACGCGAACTTATGGGACGACCTAATATAATAGACGGTTCACGTAACGAGTGTTCATTGTATAATGGAGGTTCGAAGTTAAATGTATCACTGCAACATTGAAGTGACTGTACAGTCGAGCAGAAGATTCCTTTTTCGTGTCACGGAGCATGGCGAAAGAAGTTAATGGCAGAAATTTTTACTGGGTCGAAAGGAATTCGAACGGTGGTAACGTGAAATGCGACGTCAGCTATAGCGTCATTGGTCGTGCAACACGATCACTGACCTTTCATCCAGGTGATGCTCTCGATCGGGAAACCGGCGACCGGACATTTGATGACGGTGGTTTCGCCAGCCACTGCGGCGTAGTTTCCCATCGGCCGGACATGGGGATGGCCGTAAATGTTGAGACGAGCAGAATGGTGGACCTTCGCCACCCGATTCGACGCCGAACACCGGTACTCTCCGCCGTCTTCCACGTGCACCACGCTTATGTTCACATGCGATATTACCTCGCCGTGCACCGTCACATACTGCCCTATCATAAACCTGCGAGCAAGCAACCAAGCAGACGCTGGGATGGTTATACGACCTTCACATCGCGTTGATATTTTCTACGTTTCCCGAGCATACAACACAGCAGAACACAGTAGAACCCTGTATAACGCCATCGAAAATTGTTTGGAAAGAGCGTGTACACGTATCGTGTGTGGCAGCCTCTGTACAGAATTTTTAAACAATTGTTTCGTAGCATTATACGAGGACTGTACGTTTGTCGACACAGATATTAAGGGGTTCAAGTCAACCATAATAACAGACTTCTTATCGAATTTCTTTATTTCAATGGAACTTTTTTATGGTCTGCTACTGTCTACATACTTTTGCCACCGAATTGAGAATTTTTTCATTTACAAAAGCAGAATCGCAACTGATTTCAGGAATTCTCCCAAGAAAATGTAGTTTTGTTTTTAAACAAAAATTGACGTTTAGAGAACGCAGTTTTTGAATGGCAATATTTCCAATAAACTGATTAAACCGGGATTGGAATGTGTATAAGAAGACAAACTATAATTAAAAGACTAACGAAATTGTTGAATTCCAATCTCGCAAAATGAATATCGCAAAATGAAATGTATTCTATATGAAAATAAATGAATAAAGAAAAACTAAAATAACTAATATCCATATAATTTTTCAGTTCATGTAATATTTATGGAATTACAGAAACATTATAAAATAAAATATACTATAATAAAATCCGCAAGAAATATCAGTTTTTATTTCATTCAGTATTTTCTTCCTATGATTTGAGATAATAGAAAATCAGGAAATGATTGTGATCCATCAGTCTGTATGCTGCTACATAGATAGTATAATATTTTTTGGATTTGCATATCAACCATAAATCTGAATCACGAAGATTAAGATTACTACGATATCGATTAGATGATTAATTAATTTTTGAAAATTAACTTTACCATTCAGACGCGGTTTTCGAATTTTACAGACACATTCGAATAAATCGGTCTTTAAATACCAACAAATCGTAGTAGCCTAATCTGAATCTAATTTTCATTCAATCAGAATTTGGATTAATTAACGATAAATTGGGGGTCGAAAGTATTTACCTGTTTTAATAATAATTCTGAATTTTCTTTAATGTAGATGCAAAATGAATAGAGTTTAGGATTTGTAAGGTTGATTTTAAGATATTTTACTCTTCGAGAATCTTGTCGAAATGCAATTAATGCCAGCCGTAAACAAACCCAGGTCCCAATTAGGAGCGCCTTTACAATTTCTTGTTCCATAAGTCCACAATGCTTTCAAGTAGGAAGTTGTTATTTTGCTTACTGTGGAGCATCTTCAAACAAGATGTTACAAAATAATTCTACGAAATAATTCCGCACTTCAATTGAAAATCTGAGTGCACATTATGTTGGTAACGAAGTTGATAACAATTGTTTCATCATACTCTCCCATTTTTAGAAGGTATATCGATTATTGTTTCTGGAAAGAAGTAATATCAGATGTAATCGTAAATGATTTCAGTAAATAAATATTTACTACATATGAGATGATAATTTGCGTTATTTTACACCTATTACTGCGGATTTTTATGCAAAATGAAAATTGTACGAATTACAAGATGAAACAACACAAGTATATATTTCGTTTTTTAGAAAAATAATATAACAATGTCCCTAAATTCTGTGAATGTGCTTATTGTTTTTCGTTTGATGTACTCATTCTTGTTATGGTATGTGAGTTTGCAAAGAGAAGCCAAGGATAATAAAAAAGAAAAGATAGAAAGATATTGGAAAGAAAAAAATTAATACAATATTTATCGGCAAAGGTAATATTCTCAGAAAACTACTTTCGACACTGTTATTTCCAGATAACACATTTTTATGTATCACGTGACCAGATAAAAGTTTAATCTGCAATGAAATTTCATGGAAAAAAGTGTGCAACGTGAACAGTTATTCGATGGCATTAGCAAACGGCATATACGTCGGTTTGCCAAATCTATCATTCTAAATCAAGCGGCTCTAAAAAGTTTAGACTGAGCCGGGTTGATTGGTAATTTTCCCCTCAATTGGTTCAGAGAATCGAAGCCTGCGGGGAGGAATCCGTTCCCACGGGGACCGCGTTATAACAGGGAAGCCGGTTTGATTTTCTGACGACCGTAATACCCGCGGTTTAATAACCGAAAATAATTGTGTATACACCATCCATCGATTTTTGTAGGTGGTAACATTGCTCCGGAATTGAAGAGAGCTCGCATGACTGGGTACCCGTGGCACTCATCTAATTCTTAACACCAACGAAGCTGTTTGACGAGGGCCTTCACACGTTCACTTTATAACGTGACTACGTTAAACATCAAATTTCTGCATTGAATATTACTATTTTCTTTCCAGCTTAACACTAGATTTACGGGACCCGTAAAAATGACGGGTTCTAATATTTTTAATTTAATATTATTAAGATTCAAATTTATTTCTTTGGGTATATAGTATTTTAAAAATATTACTAAAAATGTGGGTAGCACGTTCTTGTTATTTTTATGAAGTAATGTAAAATAGTCGCTTTTAGTGCTCCGTAAACCTAGTGTTGATAACTCAGTGTTTCAATTCAGTATCTCCATATTCATTTTACGATTACAGATTTCATTTCTATTATACCACGCAAGCGAGATTGAAGTTAATCGAATTTTTATTTTCATACTTCGTTTTAATAAACGAACCGTTGGTGTCTTATACAGACTCAATTTTAAAAATTGTTTAAATTGAACAGTTTCCTTTTCAATATTTGTTATTGTTCCCTGCCATTCTCTTTTTATTACGTGAACGTTTATTTTTTCTTGAATTCATTCTTTTTCGTGGGGATTTTTCGAGTTTATTTCCGTCACTCAACGTATTACCCCGTTAAGCGTTTCATTTAATTTCGAAAATGTGTATCTGCGCACTTAATTATTTTTAAGCGATGACGAGCATACCCGACAAAAGCACAGTAAGTGCACTTTGTGTAAAGTTGAAATTAATTACCGTAAAATGTGAAATTTTTGCAATTGGTTTTCCAGTTGCAAAATTTATCTCTTCGAGATCGAATAATATTGTTTACAGAATATTTTATATTTGATTAATCTGTACACAAATAAAAATCACCGGAATTAAAAATATTTTAAATATACAAGTATTTGTAACCTAAAGTGTAACCCACATTTTACTTTAAATAGCAACAGTTAATTGTTTTTCTCCGTGAAGAGTATACTCGCGGTGAAACAATAAATTATCATATTTTTATGACGAGTATATTCGACGCAAACATTGTGGGGGTTAATAATTGAAGTGAAATAGAGTATCAAGTTCACTCGACATAGTATCGATAACTCGTTTGGAGGTGCGAGTTCATTGAACTTGCTCAGAGCGCAGGCTACCGGGGTTAATACACTGCCAGTGCGTTGTTAACAAACCTTGCCAGTGAAGGATGCAGTGCAAGGGGGCGTACCTGTCGTTCTGCGGCAGAGGAAATCCGTCCAGGGTCCAAAAGAAGTGGGGTGTCGGGTTTCCTGTGGCGACGCACTTCAGGGAGACCGAGGGACCCTGCTGCATGGTGTGTTCGATGAATTTATGTAGAAGTTGCGGCGCTGCGTCTGCAATGCGTACGGTTAACGATTAACATCTCACAATCGTTACGGTAACTGATCTATAACGATAAAAATAAAAATCTCAACAAAACGGAGCCCCTCCACTCCAACCCAGACCTAACCAAAATTCATTGGTAAGGTAGAAAATGATACTAATATGATACCAAATTTTTTTCGAATCGCCAAAAGTCCTTTTGGGAAACATGTTTTTAATGCGAAACGAGGCTATGCGTAAAATTTGAGCTGAATCCCATTTGTCCGATTTTCGGAATTTCAGCCCAGCGCACATCCTATAGGAAATAACCTGATGAAGTGTATTCATGAAAAGCTGAAGCTGTGCTTCAAAATCGAAACCACCGGGCTGATAAAAAATTTGCTATACAGATCTTAGAGCTCTTTTCGAATCGTGTTCCACCTTAAAATTGGATTAAAAGATTGCTCAATTGGTTTATTAACGACCGAGAATAATTAAAGCTGATCACGTTTCGTGGTTCACTGTGCATGCTGGTTTCCTTAATATCTCGTCTCTGGTTTTCGATGGAAATCAGACAACGAAGATGCATTTTGTATTTATGCATCGACTTTTCGCTGCTATCGAATCTGATGAAATTTGTAATTCGAGAAACTTCGCAATTGTCTGTGCGGCAGAGTCAATGCACCGCACACTGGAAATGAAATAACGTATCTGGTAACATTACGGCAGACCGTCGTGTTTCAATTTCACCGGGGAAATCGATCGTGCTGGAATTCGCTCAGTACCCATTGAGATTTCGAAATAATTCAATGGTGCGTGGATACACACTATAAGCAGGTAAATGCATGCAGATTATTCGCATGGGTTCGCCACCGAAAATTGTGCGCATTGCTTTCGCGATTAGGTGCTCCCATCTTGCGCATGGGAAAGCAGCTCTGAAACGCGATTAAAAATCTATTTGCATCACTCTCGAAAATTGTGAAAATTTTGAATATCCACATTTCGACCTAATGATGATCACAGACAAGTGAATGTTCCTGTAAAACTTTGTCTTTATTATAATTGAACAGTATGTGCGATCATGTCAACCCTCCGGTAAAATTATTAACCACAATTTGAAAGTTATGTTAAGAATGGTTGAATTTTATTTTATACTTATGTTATACCAATGTGTTCATTAATTTGGTTTCTATTCAACATTTTAGTGTACCAGAGACTTTTTAGTTTCCGCAATTCCCCTTTAGTAGAAGTTTTAATTCAAACTTGCTGCAGGGTGTACGTTAGTTAACTAATAAATCCATTTCAATTAAGCAAGTATATAGGGTAAGTTTTTTTAGTGCAGGATATATACAATTTTTTTTATATGCAAATAAATTTAAGTATCTCTTGAAAATTAATCAGAAAAAGTATATTCAATAACATCAATTTTTACTGGATTGTTAATTGAAGGGTTAATAATTGCAGCATGACGAAATCAATTTGAGAACATTTTCCAACCAGCACGTGCACACTTTTACAAAACCAGAATGATCAAGAATTCATAGATATTATTTTCTTGCAATCTTTTGTTTGCAACAGCATAGTTTACACATAACAGTTACATATACGGATCTGTATTTTACTTTTCGCTATTCTCTTCCGTGTACGGTTTCACGAGATGGGAGTTAAACCAAGTATTATGTTAACTTTTTAATGAGCCCTTGAAAGACTGCACTTTGCGTCAAGCCGGTTTGTCCACTATATCCTCTTAGGGACCAATGGCTGATAATGCACTTTAGGCCTACAATAGTGCACACTTAAGCGTCCGCTCTTTCGCCCACTTAACCCTTTCATTACGGCGGATCATAGTCGGCCGTCATAAAACTCCGTATGTTTACTTGCAGTTTCGTTGTTGAATTAAAAATGCGTTTGGCGCGACTTTTCGTTCACAGTGTCGCCAGATTAAAACGTGTCTCCCACTCTACCCTTCCCCTTCGACGCTATTCCCCCACTCTTCCGTCACGGCCCGGTCACGTGACGCGGTTCGC
Organism: Halictus ligatus; assembly: GCA_028454255.1. Taxonomy (NCBI): domain Eukaryota; kingdom Metazoa; phylum Arthropoda; class Insecta; order Hymenoptera; family Halictidae; genus Halictus; species Halictus ligatus. Next base: position 7,546,538 of record CM052131.1, read on the forward strand.
CCCACTCTTGCACGCGACTAATCCGGCACTGGCCGGAGAGAGAGAGAGAGAGGGGAACTTTTCCCTCGATTCAACTCAATTCCTCTAATTTGGTTATACTACTCAAAGCGATAACGATGAGTACCCCTCTCCACGTAGTCGACGCACTCGGCGCGAAATCTTTTAAATATTATGTAACAGAAACTTTTTACAACATGTAATGTCAACATTTCCTGTGCAAATTTAAAGCTGAGACGGGAAAACATGTCGTATCATTTTATCCTGCCTTGAGAACAAAATGTTTATATACTGTCCCAAAATTCATGTACTTTCTTGAAGGAGCTGATTCCTGGAATCATTTGAAACAACTTTTTCCTTTACAAAAATGTTCTCCGCCGCTTCGTTGGGGAGTTATTAGCGAAAAACTCGGACCAATCGGAGCGCTGCTGCAGCGGTCGGACCCCGGCTCGGCCAATGCTATCGCCACGCTCGGCGTGACCTGTCGCCGAGCCGGAATCTGATTGGTCCGTGTTTTTCGTTAATAACTCCTCAACGAAGCCACGGAGAAAATTTTCGCAAAGGAAAAAGTTATTTCAAACGGCCTGAGGAATCACCTCCTTCGAGGAAGTACATCAATGTCGGGACAGCCTGTATTTCTTCGTAACATTTCCTGGAAAGGGATGCTACGCGTCATCCGCATAACAATAAGGACGCTTTGCGGAGGATTCTGGATGCAGCTATTTCCCATTTCTAATTTCGTCGTGCGCACGGCGCACCGCGGAATCCGTTCTGGCCAAGGTCATACGAACGGCGTGTTGGAGCAAGGCGAGACGCGGCCGCAAATTCGCAGGACCTGGCCGCGTGATGAGTTACCTGCGGGCTGAATTTCGAAACGGCACGATTCGGGCTCGGCTCGGCTCGGTGCGGCGCGGCGTGGCGGTTCGGGTCCAGGTGCGTTCACGGTGCGGCGCACACAAGGAACCGGCCGGAGGTCCCGTGGAAATGACCCTGGCACGCCGCAAGGCGGGGTATTATGCACGCAGCATTTACATGACAAGCCCTGCACGCCGGCGGAACTATCGATCTGCGGTTTGACGCCTGAACTCGAGTGCCGCCTAGTGAATTAACCCCAAATTATAGAGCCGACAATAACCGAGGCCCCGGGGCTGCGCGGCTGTTTGCCCACCACGTAAATCAGGATGCCGTACTGCCGAATCGCCACGCCCCGTTTTGCCGGCCCCTCGGTGTTATTGTACGCAAGCCGAGCCGAGCTGAGCTGAGCTGAGCCGAGCCGAGCCGAGCCGAGCCAAGCGGGGCTAGGCTGCCTCGTTGTTGTCTTGTTCCTTGTTCCTCCCCTGTGGCCGATTATCGGAAACTTTGCCCCGCTGCCGGGTATATCGTTGATACCCACCACTTCGGCCACTCACCAGCCCGCGGAACGCGGTCGTACATTTCTTCTCGTACCCTTCCACCCAAGAAACGCTTTATTGGTGACCCAGTTGTCAAGTATGACGAACCGTTGAGGGGATCGCAGCCTCCCCGGAACAGCCTTGTTGCGGTCTCACTATTCAACATTGGCCTTACGTCGAAGAGCACCGAAGAATCGCGTCGAACACGCTCTGGGTTATCGATGTACATTCCATTTCTGTATTATCACTTTGCTGGCGGGAGGGTTCAACCATTATCACTCCTACTTATTCTCGGTGTACGCTTGCTTATGTGTTTTTAACCACATACAGTGATAAAACATCGAATTAAATGAGACGATCAAGTAGCAACAATATAATGTAGTAATTAACTTTTCTCTGTCTTGATTTTTCAAGAGATATCAAGGTCACCATGGGTTTCCTTATCGTGAAGGGTAAAATTTAATTTCGCGAATTGAGAACAGAACATACGTTAATTAATAGATTAATTATTAATCCTTAACAGTCGGAAGTGTTTCAAGTTTACGTCCCACCAGGTCCAAGCTATTTTTCATACGAAGAGAAACTGTGGACTGAACATTTTTATATCAAGTATAGAAAGGAAAATATTTATAATTCAGTGAAAATATATTAATATATATTCAGAGTAATAGGATAACAAGATGATTTAAATTTGATTTTAGCCGTCATACACGCGACATTGAACCCAGTATTGGTCCGTTAGGGGTTAACTTTCCTCATTATTTTACTGAGAATGAAGCCATAAATATTTACACAATATGTCGCTCTTCGCATTTTTCAATTTCGTTCGCACATGTGCGACTTCGCTTTTTTTCTTGTCATTCTTAGTTTTACGAAGAGAAGAACAAAGAGAATACGCAACGTCTGTTCTTCAAGTTCAACTTTTCAAACACGAAGCTATGTCTAGTTGGTCTCCACATACGTCTCCAGTCGGAAGCATAATTTACATAGCATCACAATTTTGTGAGAACCTCTTTTGTATCATATTGCGAAGACGAATAGAGAAGCCTGTTGAAATGTATTACTTCGGAGTATCTTCCGGCAGCCTATTAAAATGATAATCAATCTTCTGAATAATTGCAGACAAAGGAAGGATTTCTGAACGGTCTTCTGCGATCAGTAACAAAGAATATTCCGAAGACTTTCGCGCAGCTTCTAAAGGGGAGCTTACGTCTCGACGGACAAAGAACGAATCGACGAGCTCGCGTACTTTTCCAAATATTTCTGGTCGGTTACGCGTTACATCGGACAACGTATTGTGCGAGATTGTATTACACCCTTGATTGGTTACAACGTTCAATTTGCGGATCGCCAGCATGAGATTTCCTTCGTTTTCCTTCGTGCAGAGATCCGAGTCGACGTAATATCGCGAGCTTGCGAAGCAGTCGCGTGAAAAGAGGGCGGGGGCGGGCTGAAAGAATCTGAGGTTCCTTCGAGGAACGACTTCTTCTTTTTCCCTGCCCTCTTTCTTTCATTTTTCTCTTTTTTTCTAAACGGGAGATCGCCTTGTTGGCCGTCACAACCTCCTGCAGAATTGGACACAGTAACTTGTCTTCGATGTCATTTGGCTTTATACATTCTGCGAAAAATGTTTCCACATACGCGCCCTCAAAAACGAACTCCCACATACCGGGTGGACCAATAAGTTTCACCACCTTGAATATTTCCGCTACTTACATGGAAAAATAATATAAACAGAACTTGTCTTCGATGCCATTTCGCTTTATACATTCTGCGAAAAATGTTTCCACATACGCGCCCTGAAAAACGAACTCCCGTATACCGGGTGGACCAATAAATTTCACCTTGAATTTCACTTTGAGTACCTCCGTTATTTATGATAATACGAAGAAATAATGTAAACAAAACTTGCCCGGTATAGGGGGGAAAATATTCTGCTGAAAATATTTTTAACATAGGTAAAAGCGTTTCAGAGATTTGAAGGTCACCTTGATTTCTTGAAATGCAATGACCCACCTTTTGTATAGTAAATCTATAGATTATCTAGTTACGCGTGAAAATGGATTCTCCTGGGTAGGTCCTAGATGTAATAGTTAAAGAATGAATGAATAATTATTATCGAATGAATTTTCTAATAGGTTTTGTTTACATCACTTTTTCATATTAGTATAAATCAAAATTCGAGATGGTTATTGGACCACCCAGTATACGGTTCAAAGTCTCACGAAACGTTTTAGTCCGAGATCCAAGCAAACAGTTATCTTCTGTTCTTAAAAAAAATTCGAATGTTTACGTTTTAAATAAAGCATATTAAAAAGTTCTATGAACTCCCTGAATCCCTGATTTCACTGAATAAAATTTTCGAGCATTTGAAAGGGAAGAAGCGTAGAATATTTTCGACCACAGTGCACTATACTCGACCACATTGCACTATACTCGACCACATTGCTTTAATATTTGCATTTTTTATTGCGCCTTATAATCGTTGACTTTCGCATTTAAACATTATTTATGTCGTTTCTTCGTTCAATTTTAACTGTAATTTTATTCTTTATCTCTATTTACTCTTTATTCTCCATTTTTATTCTTTATTTGCTTTGTACTCTACTTATATTTTACGGTCGTTCGATATCTCGTTGCTTGCTGTTTCTTACGTTGTCAATAGACTCAATTTTGCTGAATGTACTATAACAGAGCCTCCTATATCCGAACTAACGGGTCAACAAAAGTGTTCGTTTAACGGAATTTTCGGAGAACAGAACTTCGTGTTTGAATAATGGGGATTCGGATACAGGAGGTTCTGCTACATTATTATTCCCCATTTAGTTCCTCTGTCCACCGATGATTCAATTTAGATAAAGGCAGATACCGCACAGTATTAAATTCAGCCGGACTCTCCCGCAGTGTAACCCGGGCATATTGCAGCCAGCACAGAAAAGAGCATCTCGCAATTACCAGGAGAATACTATATGGATCTCCCCTGCGTCAAATTTCATAATATGGCGGCTTTGTGTCACAATTATACGGTCGTTGTCAAATTCAGGGTTAATAAACCCGGGATATCACGTAATTCCGTGCTATCCTATTTATTTATTTAAGTAAATCTTTCCCAAGCCGATTAATAAAATGTCTCTATTAACACTAGATTTACGGGACAAGTCATAATGATGGGTTCCAGATTTTCAAATCAATTATTGAGATTGCAAAGATGCATTGGTACGAAATTTATTCGGTAATTAAGTACGCGCGCTACTCGAGATGAATCGTCTGACGTGTCTGATCATGACCAACCAATTCTACTTCCTGCATATACCTACTAAAGCACGCGAATCGAAAACGAGACATCAAACGGAAAAATGTTATTGCTTCTTTTTGATTTACATTTACATACAGAATCACCCCTGCCCGCTTGTGTACACGTTATTCGTCCGCACTCTGTATATTCTCGTCAAAGCCGCTAAACCAGTGACTAAAAATGTTATTCTTCTAAAACAATTCAAAATTCCACTTTCAATGCTGCGTAAATCTAGTATTAACAAGAGTTCATACGAAATGAAATTAACGGAACGGAAATAATGAAAATATTTATATTAATCACCGCTCACCGATGCAATAATTATTTCAAAGCTCGAAATGACTAATTGTTCCTATTAGATATTCGCGGTGCGTTCCATCGAGGCGTTCTTCCGCATAATTCTCGGCGCCGGTGTTACGTTATTGGAACAGTTTACTGCTAATGATATTCATAAATTTGACGGGCGTGTCATGCTCGGCGAAAGTGTGCAACGAACGTTCGCCGTCGCGCTGAAATTTTCGCGTATTTTCCGTAGATGTGTACGGCACGGCGGGCCCGTCAATTCGTTGATACGAACCAGAGCGTGGCGGTTGTCTCGACACGATTTGTGACTCGGTAATTCGACAGGAAGACATTATTTACCGTGCCGTGATTGCTGGCCCTGCGCTCGCATATTTAGCGAGCGCGGTAAAGCGGTATAAATAAAATGGAAGTGAGCCAGCACTGCGCCGATCCGCGCCGCGCCGCTAGAAATCTCTCTATGAAAATGACAGCACGACATTACCGTGAAGCCTTTGTTCGAGCCCGTGGAATTGCCTTTCGCCATTAAAAAAATAAAGTATCGATGGACGAGCGCAATATTTACTCGCAGGTACTAAATAACGCGACAACACGGGGAAAAACGCGACGGCCAGGATAGACGGCCGCGTTGACAAATATTTCCTCGTTTCGTCAGCGACCAATGAAATTGTCCTTTTTCTGTAAACGAACGAAATTTTTTGCCGGACCGTCGAGGAGGCGCAGCTGCGACGCCAGAGGCACCGGAATCATTCATTCGTGTTATTCGAATAATTCAGCCGAAATTCAAAGCCAACTATTAGAGGGACCCATAAGTAATTAATTATTTTGAAATCTAAAACAAACTTTGTAGTAAATTCAGGTTTTTATTTCTTAATTTATCATATAATCTCTATCATTATCATTAGTGCCTTTGTATAGTTGACCATGTGGACCCAAGGTTTTTCGATAATTCTTGTATACTTAATTTTGGATCAGCTTCCACTAGAGATTTTAGGGTGTCATCATCAAATTCAACCGGTCGTCCACTTCGAGGCCTGTCAGAGAGATCATAATCACCAGCAGAAAACCTTCTGAACCAACGTTGACACTTGTTGACCTTCGATACGTTTCCATGAACATCGCAAATTTTCTTTGTCGTTACCGTTGCATTAAATCCCGCATGAAAATGAAAAAGTATGCAGTGACGAATATGATCCTCGCAAGGTACGGCCGCCATTTTCTTATTGTAAAAGAAATTATACTCTTTAGAATATTTTGACCACAGGCCGCTTTGCCGAAAACTGTAAAAGAATACGTGTTTCCTGTTCAACGATCGGTACAGAACTAAAGACAAAACAAATTCTTTGCAAATAATTGATTACTTATGGGTACCCCTAATATTTTCCACGAATCCTCTCTCTCTCTCTCTTTCTGTCTCTTCTCTCTCTCTCTCTCCCTACTTTGTAACTCGCGTTCCATAGACGTTTTTTCGGTCGAATAAATTGACTAGGAAAGGGACGAAGAGACAAAAATAAAAGTCCCGGCAGATGGAAGCGCTTCAACGTAACGCGCACCTACATCTGCCGTCCTTTTCAAAGTCGGTTTTTCATCGTTACAAAAGTTTGTCGCTTTGATTCCTTCCTTTTGTCGCGCCGATCCGATTAGCCTCTTTTCAATCATTTCGAGCTTCACAAAGCTCTATGGTGATATCCGTTAGCAGTCCTCGATTTCTACTCGTATTTTTATTCGTGGAAGCTGCCTGCCCCGGAAGCATGTTTTTTTTTATAAGTGCTAATAACAAACAAATACCACAGCCGCGTCGCGATGCTCGTAAGTAGGCCGCGGGTTTTTGTGCAAACTGAATATTGTCTGCATTAATTGCGTGACGTCGGAGCTACGTGTATGTTTATCTCCTTTTCCAATAATGTCAGTGAGCTGAGAGAATTATATTGAGATTTTTCGAATTTTCACAGGTTTTTTCTTTGGGTTCATTCTAGTGTTTCTTTTTCCAATAGTTTCAACGAGCCGAAAACGTTACAACGAGACTTATTTTTCGACTTTTCACACGTTTTTACGGTTTTGTGCTTGATCTGCTCATTTTTACCATAAATACATGAAAACCGCAATTTACCCATCAGAATTGCAAGCACTTTTTAAAAATGATTTTGCTGCTTACCGTATAATTTTAATTGGGGCCACGGTGGCCCGATTTTTTCTATTTTCTGGTCAGAGTGTTCTTTTCATGTTTTCGGAATTCTGATTTGTGATCAAAGTTGCGATGATAAAGGTTGTATCTTTTTGATGGAACACATTTCTCGTTAAACTGGAAATGCTTATTCTCGACCTAGAAGGTATCATCTAAAAAGGCGAACAACGTAGAAATCGTGTTTTGATATTTCAGCTGAGATCAAATAAATTTCAATTCATCGATATTTTCTTTGGTACACCGGGATCGCGGGGGCGTTTAAATCCCAAGAGTTTCAAATTTAGAAAAACCGCATCGACATTCCACACAAATGAAATTGCAAGGGGACTGAGAAAAAAAATCGATTAAGCGCGGTTTGCCGACTAAAACGATGCCTATTGTTAGGCGGATGGCGTTCCGCATTTGAATACGCTGAAAGGTTAGGGAAACTCGTAGATCCTCAGGATGCCAGAATATCTGTCCGCTTGGCAAGCAGCGAGTCGCGGCGCTCCGCGTGATTAATCGCCGTCGGAAAAAGAAACGTTATTAACCAGGACGAACGGGGAAACGATCGGCGAGACGCAACCGCGCGGATCTTTTTTCGACGTTTAAAAATTTCCACGGAACGGCGCCTCGACTGAGAAATGGAGCTGCGCGGAGAGATAAACGGGTTCCGTCCGTCTATTCTCCGTTTCCCTAGCGTTTCGAGAGCATCGCTCAATATTTGCGAGGAGTACTAACGCTCCTCAAATAAAACCGTTCCGCCCCTTCTTCGTTAAAATCGTTCTAAGTAATTATCGGATCGGGATGTAAAGGTCCGAACGCGACTAGCCCGCGCCGCGCGCAAAGTGATTCCGACCGCCGACTATACCCCCGTGATTAAACGCGAACGGCCGACCATAATGGCGAACGGCGCTGCCCGACGCGTCATAAACAACGCCCGAAATTTTCGGTCGGCGACAGCCTACGTGCCGCGTGCGATCATTCTCGTCTACGACTCCCTAATAAACCGCGTAGTTCGATCGAACAATTTATTATCGATGAAACAATAGACTGCGGATCTTTACGAGAAATTCGGATTTTCGCGAATTATTTTGCTGAAACGGGAATAAAATTTACTCGACCCACGAAAATATTCTTTAACGTGAGAATGAGGTAGAGCTGCCATCGGCTTCTGCCGTTTTATCTATTTTGTAGTATTTTAAATATTTATGAAGTCTAATGGTTAAGCTGGAACGAAGGCCAACTTTACAGGCGAATTTGAATTGGAATTTTTATTATTCGCAGAAATATATTATTCGAAGGTGTACTTGAAATATCTGACTACTTCGCGCACTTTCTACTTACTGTAAACATAGGCTGCGCCATCACGCGTGAGTGACACAACTGAAAAACCGTTTCCGCTGTCTGTGACCTTGAACGACCTTAAGTAAGTAGAGTCATCGAATTCTTGATAAAAGCAATTTTCAACCTGGGTGTTTAAACAAGGGTGGTCCCATATAAAAACATTAAGATGACATTGACATCATGAAGAAAAATTATCATGTAGTTGTTTAAGTGCTTACATCATCACTAGACAGCGGATTTTATGCATTTATGACAAGAATGAGTAGGCGTAATTTAAAACAGTAAAAAGATTAGAAGAATCTTAAAATATTTTCATATTATTTTCTACCTATTAAACATACTAAGAAAGAAAATCATTTCACTCCAGTCTGTTGCAATTCTGGAAGAAAATTTTTATTTTGCATAAAGATCCGCTGTCTGATCATCGCTGTCAGTGACACACCGTCCAAAACACTGAAGTCATTGATACACACAGTATCGTTGACGTGTCATTTTAACACTAGATTTACGGAACCCGTCAAAATGACGAATTCTAATGTTTTTAAATTGCGCATATTGAGATTGTACAAATTCATCCACGAGTAATTATTTAACAAATAATAGTATTATTTAACAAGTCATATAAAATGGTCATTTTTACTGCTCCGTAAACCTAGTGTTAATAACTGCTCCTGGTCTTCAATTTATATTGTGTTACGGTGATATCTAACCGGAGATTATGCCGCGGAGCATTGTAAACATTCTCAAATATTTTCCATCGGGCGCTCAAGAAGGTCAACACGTCGTTCCAGAAAAATTCCACAAGACCAGATTCGACCACGGAGGTGGCAGCATCGCGACCATACAGAAATCAATATAATTCCCTTCGTGGACGTCGTTCTACGGGACGAGAGTCAACAAGACCTAGTTTCTATGTGCCCGTCCATCTTGCAGTCCTTTTACGGTCAGAAAATTACACATGACCGCTCGAATCATTTCGAATTTCGAAATTTCGGGGAATATGAGGTCACCTGCTAGGTAAAAGGCAGAAATCTGTGGAACAGGGACCGGTTAGTTAACGAAGGCCGTCCGGTGAGTTAACAAATTTTACTCGAAGCTTCAGGGGAGCGTTCCGTGACGAGCAAAACTAAACACACTTGAAAGAGTACGGTCGGATAAGGGCGCTGTCATTTTATGCGAGTGAGAAAATGAATATATTGACGACAGCATTATCTGACGTTCAGGAAAAATGTGGTAGTAAGTGAACGTACTGTCAGTCAATGACAGAAGGTAAAAGACAAACAAATTCAATTTTTATCGCAGTTTAAACGAAGAACTTGTCATTATTTGACAGAATATGGTTACGATGAAGCTTACCTCAAGTAAGTTAATTTTGATGCAAAATAAAAAATTGCTTTTCCGAATTGCAAGATGTTTCTTATTCTTAATAAGATCGTTGTCGATGGATATTATCGCAGTTTAAGTTTGTTTTTGCCGTAACGCAAAAATTCGGAATACATAATGAAATAATATGAAGTAATCATAAAGTTTATTAGGTAGGAAAACACTTCGGTCACATTGGAAGTGTTTATCAACATACCGTCAATCGAGGCAAGGATCTACAGTGAGATCCGTTATAACGAGACGTGATCAAGTACACGCGTACTTTGCGAAAATTCAAAGTCGATTTTCTCGAAAACAAAGCCTCAAACGAAAAATTTTTATTCTATACTTTCGACTTCTTTTTTCGCGTAGAATCACCCCCTTTCCGCTTGTACCACCAGTTACCAACCACCCTGTATAATGCTAGGAAATCGGAACACACGTTTTCACCATTTCGCGACAAGCGATCGCGAAACCTAAAACAATTATGCGTTGCCTAGCGATATTTGCGTTCGTCATTTGTTTCATTGTGAATCAGACTAATGCTGGAAGTCACTTTGCGTCTCTGTGGGATGTATAGTACATAAAAAAATTAACCATACGTGTTTTTCTTTACCTTTAATTTTGAACTTTTTTCCTCCTAATTCATCGATTAGGACCACTGTGCGGTGGTACGTTGGTGTGCTTCAACCAGTCGATTGACAGCGTCGTTCAGAGTAATGGATTATGTCACATGGGGAGGGCGGAGCGGCCGATTTCGAAGACGCCGCCGGAAGTCGGAACCGACGCGACGGCCTCTTCGTTCGTTCGGAAGTTTTTGCGCGGGAGTTTCAAGCGTCGCCGACACATTCAGGCGAGTCGGTCCGCGGCGTCGCGTTTCTTTCACTCGGCCATACTTCCCGCGACTAAGACAAATGGTATATATATTTATTTCACAGTACGCCAACCAGTGGATTTCGCCTTTCTCTATTATGCGTCGCCCTCGTTAAGCATTTCTTTTTTTATCTCGGCGCACCTCCCCGACTCTTTCTTCGACTTCTCCTCGGTCCCCCCTCTCTCTCTCCCTCTCTCCCTCTCTCCCTCTCTCCCTCTCTCCCTCTCTCCCTCTCTCTCCGTTCCTCTTCGCCTTCTACGCGTTCCGTCTTCCATTCGGTCTCTTGTTTTCCTTCCCGCCGGCTTTTTGTCGCTCGCCCGCCTCCCCGCCCCGTTCGTTCGCGCGAGAATGGACGAGAGAGTCGCGGCGAAATCGAGAGGCGCGAGTAATGAAAGAATTCAGTCCCACGTATTGAACGAGATTTCTCGAGGACAAGGATAAAGCGGGAAAGGGGTGGGTCGGATCGAGATCGCTCGAAGGCGATCCGCGGTGTTTGATCGTGTTGTCGGGGCCACGGTATAAATTCCGGGTGAAATTCTGAGCGAAAGGGGACCGGAAATTTTTCCGCTCCGCTCGATATTTCGTCGTGGCTTCGTCGTGTCCTTTGTCGCTGTGGCGAGAGTGCAGAGAGAGAGAGAGAGAGAGAGAGGGGTGGAAGGGGGGAGTTCTTCGAGGCGATCGGTCGTTGAATTAACGAACCGGCGGGCCGGCGAACTTCGCCGTTAATTAAAAATATTCAACTCATCCGCGAGAGATAACGGGATAAAGCCCCGTTGTAATACGTACATTTTTATCGCGTTTAACGGGCTTACTTTCACAACGGCCGATAAAAACGGCAGCCCGTTTCGCCGAAAGTTGCGCAATAGAGTAACCGGTTGCCCGGTTAACGCCGCGCCCGGTAATACCTTTAATTCAGCCTTATTATTTTCAGCCGGAACTTTTATAGAGCTGCCGGAGAACTACCGCGACCGGATCACCACCATTTTAGACAATAATCCGTCTTGATTCCAGCCCCGCCATATTTAATGCAGCCCCAGTTCCACCCTGCGAATAACTTGTTGACACGGCGATGGGCAAAATAAACTTTGATGTTGATATATTTTTGTATTCTTGACAAAACAGATTTGAGAAGTATCTTCAATTTTGGGGGATGTTTTCTTCGGGAGGAACATTCGCATCAAATTCAGGTTTATTGGGGATATACAGTGATTTCTCTATACAGGGTGTGGCCGAATAACATGTACAAGCGGGCACGAGGCGATACTTTATGAGAAAATAAGAAAAGAATATAGAATAGAATTTTTTCATCCGAAGCTTTGTTTTTGAGAAAATCCAGTTTGAAAACGCAGCGAATATGCATACTATTCGATAGTCATCATCTGATGTGTATGATCATGACCAGCCAATTCTACTTTCTACATATGGTAAAGCACACGAACCCGACGGATCTTCGTGACTAGCTCTGGATAAAATTTGTGGAAAAATATTTGAAATACTATTTCAAGTAATATCTTCATTTCGACAACTTCAAGTTCCAAACAAATTTTAATTTTATGTCATGAACGGTATTTATAACAATGCTTGACCACGGAAACTGGTAAACCCGAAGGTTAATAAAAAAATGAAAGAACCTATAGTATCTGGAAAGTAATTTTATTTTTTTTTTTTGTAATAACTATTCGTATGTGCACCGTGCAAGGTTTTCAAGAGAAACGTGACATTTCGATATAATTTAATGGAACTTACCAATATCGAATACCTTTTTTATAATACATTAAAAATCGGTCAACAAACATCTCGCTGCTGCTTGAGGCGTATTTATTTATTGTTAAATACACGGACGCAATAAAAACAGAACCCATTAGCCCGCGACCGTTGTTTGTTTTACAGTTCTCGCACCACAGAGCATACTAGATTTTCAATATTTTCGTTCGATACGACACGGCCGTATTTGTTTACATGTCAAAAATATCATAAAAACCACGTGTTTTCAAATACATACTCGGTACACAAACTCTGTTTGCATTTTCCATGGCAATTGAAACGTTCTAGTTATTATTGCCGTGATCACTGGGAACGAATATAATCAACTTGTGCACGTACTAATAACACGAAATGATGAACGTTCCCGGGGGCCGTTCGCATTCGCGATATCAATATTCATGCTGCACCAAAATGATCGCGAACGGTCGTAGACAATATTAAAATTGTACCTGGCAATTGGAGCGGCGTTGTCGAGTCATATAAGTTAATAAACATTTAATTTCGAACGCGCGAATATACAGTTTCATCCGCGCCACTTTATCTTCCCTTGTTCCTCGCAGCTGTAACTTTTACAGAGAGCCGTGCGCAACTGTTCGTCAAAAATTATTCTGTTCCGTATCTTTCACCAGTAATTGTACACCGTCGCGTTCTAAGCTGAGCCGTCGTGACAAATTGCATTTCCCCCTTGGGAAACTGTATCCCTACCGCCCCACCCCTCCACGCCATGCTACCATTCATCTTCAGCACCATCGCCTGATCGCCGCCTATGCTTTTATTGGCCTTAAATTTTTAACTTTCGAACCGGCTAATTTCACCGAAGTTTCGCGCCGGTTTCCCCGTCTCGTCTTCTCCGCTGTATTCCGATGAAAAATTAAGTATTCGAATAGCTTAGGTTCGTGGGAAATGAAGAGTCGATCTAAAGACGTTCTTGTCAATGTCATCGAAGTTTTTTTAAATGGAATGATATATTTTTATTATCGTTATATGATAGCCGAGGTCAACACGAGTCCAAGCATCTGTAATATTATGACCTTCACGTGACCTTGAGTTTGTTATCACCAACGATTCAACACCATACATTTATACTGAAATCTCAAAAAATATAACCTTGAACAAATTTTTTGCCGATAATAATATTTGCCCCCCTGAACCAATTAATGTTTTCCTCTGCAATTTTTTCCTATCATGAAAAACAAGCGAGTTAGGTGAAACAGGTGTTTAGGTAGGTACCCTGTGTGTAGGAAGTAGAATTGGTTGACCATGGCCAGACGCGTTAAACGTGCTATTAATTTTGGTTTGAAAATTATATTTAAGGTGTGCTGGACAAGTCTATGGTCTGCCGTTACCCGTCACCTTTTGCACACACTGTCCGCGTTTATTCCGGAACAAAGTTAAGCCGCATAGGAACCCTCATCCGAAATAGGACGATCGCCGGACCCAAGCTATCGTCTTATATCGGAAGAAAGCTGTAGTTGTAATATTAACACTAGGTTTACGGAGCATTAAAAGTGAGTACATATTATGCAGTGGAATCTATAATATTTCTTAAAGTGTAGTTGTAAATTGTACACCCCACTACTTATTAAACATTCGTGTTCCACTATCTTCTACTATCACGCTGTTGCGCAATGTCTTCCCGTTCCAAGAGTCCATTGTAGCAGTCTAATTCGATCGATGAAGATTGTTCATTACTCCGTATCGAGTTACGTGTCTGAATTATGTCAAATGTAAGATGGCGGTTCAATTATTTCCCATTGGTCCGATACTCACCCCCGAGGCGCAATTCTGCAGTGGCCTGGACCATCTCATAATCGTTCTGTGCGAAACACTGATACATCCCTTTGTCGTCCCTGACGATCGAGGATATCTGCAGCGTGGATCCGTCGGTTCCCGTGATCTTGTTCCTGCCGGAGGCGCTCTCCCGGACCGGAAGTCCGTCTTTCGTCCACGTGATTACTGGCGTAGGCTGCCCGGTGACGGAACACTGGAATTCTGCGTCTTTGCCCAAGTCCACGGTGACCTGAAACAGTTATCGATTTTGGGGGTTATCCGGAGCACGTTCGCCCATAAACGTCACTTTTAATCCCCCAAACTGTCCCCGGAGCTTAACATTGTTACCAAGGGAAGTTAGCCAGTCGATTGTATCGGGGAAATCTGTTTTGCCAGGGACGGCTACGAATATAAGCCACGAGGTTTAGAGGGTCCCTCCAGGACTACACATAATTTTGTTTCGAAACGTTGCCACGTGTTCTTTCTCTTCGTTGCTTGAACTGTACCACATAATCTATTTGTTTGTTCACAGTCAAGAATCAAACGGAATCAACCTCTGTAAATAAATGTTATTCGTCACACTTTCAACTGTAAAGTACGGTTAATAAAAGTTCTGGGAGATTGTACACTTTCGAGCAAATATTTTGGGGCAAACTGTACAGGACTGAAATGTTTCTCCGAATTTTTGGACAGAATTGAAAGCAAGATAAAAATGAGAGAAGGAGTAGTTCGAAGTTTCAACTTCAGATTTATTTTTCTCATGATATTTTTGGGAAATCCTTTTGTCACATTTTTAGCTTCTTCAGAGCAGGATAAGCGTTCCAACTTAATTACGGGGCAACCAGGGTCTGTTTTAAGCTCTCCATGATAACACTTTCGACTGACTTGATTAGTTCTAACAAGATTAACCACCGCGACTGCAATCTCGTGACAGCACGTTACGTTGTATTATTATAACAATATTATAAGATGCAAACGGCGTGAATTTTTTGCCCACGACTTAAGGCAAGGATCGCGTGACGAGAGCGATCAAGTTCGCATGAACGGAGTGTGCGAGACGTTGTAAGATCGGCGCTTTGTTCCCCAGCCGAGGGAATCGGCAGACAAATGTTCTCCTCTAGTTTCCCGGATTGATGTACCAGTACGCCAATGGATCATTTGCCTCGTCGAGTATCCTTTGATCTTGGCAAACGTTCATCAGCGATATGATGAAATGTTTCGTCGGATCGGGGAGTTTCGAATTAATGACCACGGATGCCCAGGTAAAACTTGATCTCGCACGTGTCCGTTGTATTTACCGGACACTGGCGTCGGATACGTGATCCACTCGGACAGAGCCGGACGAATTCCAAGCGGATAGAATACGCGCGCGCGTGTCTCGCATGTCCCGGTAAGCAAGTCCACCGCTTGGAGGCTTAATTGCTTCCCGATCACGCGAACATCTCCCTTTGATCAGCTCGGTGGTCCCGACTCATTTATCATTAAGAAGACTCGCTTTAGGTAAACGGGAATCGGTCATCTCATCCAAACCCTTAACGTTCCCGAATTTCATGCAAGTACGTACATCGGGACTCCATTTATGCGAACCGTCATTGTCCGGAATGCCCGATTTAAAGAGATCGTCGATGAGCTTCCGTTATACAAATTTTAGTGCACGAATGGGGCCTGCGAGATCCATGCATTCAGTCAATTCAACATTTCGTTGCTTCTTTCATAATTTTATTGAGTTATGTGATAGAAATTAGGCCACGGAGATGGCACAGCTAAAGATAAGACGAAAATCAAGGACAACAAAATTGCGTTGGTGGCTTCATTTTCGAGAAAATTGACTTGAAAAATTCGTCAGGTTCTCGTGCACTGTTATTGACAGGAAGTAGAATCGACAGTTGAGAAGAGGCGACCTGGAGTTCCATATCTACACCGTTATCTCGTGTTTTGTTTGTATGCGAGTTTACTATGTTCGAAGAGGTCATATTTACTCCTTCCATTTGAAAATATCGAGCTCGTTCCTCGTTGAACAAGCGGATCAGATCTTTCGATTAGGATATATAGACTCGCTGGACAGTTTAATACAGTCCAGGGACACGGTGTTACCGACGGCAAGTAGAAAAAGCTTGACCCAGTCAGACGCGACTGACCGCAGCCCGTGAAACAGATAGCGGCGGGATCGAATCAACTGACCTACTGACATTTCCATACCCAGTCTTAATTGATCCCCGATTGACAATGTCGTCCTTTGATCCGGCCAGGATTCCGTCTTATGTATTATTAAAGAGGCTCGTTTAGCGACCACCGGACTGGACAACGGGAAGAGCGCGACAGAGATGATTGTGCGTCGGTATGTATTACAAGAGACACGCTAATAAGACACGCCACACAACCGTGCGTGCACCATGTGCTAGCCTGAATGCATTTAGATAGTTGTGGAAATATGATCGAGGAAATCAAAAATTTTTAATTTTTTTTTCACGCAATACTGTAGATTTTGGTGGGAAAATATCGAAAGTACAAGCTTTAATCACAGGAGACCAGTGGGTCAAAAGTTATGCGTGTTTAAATTCGAGCGATTTTCCGAGTTTTTGACAGGCAAGGGCACCGCCATGTTGGTATGTACTCAGCGTCGCGCGTCGTTCAACGAGCGGAACCGCTAGATGGCGGCAAGAGCACACGGCGATGTCGATAACGTAGTCTCCTTCCTCCATACGAACCTAACCTCGACCAACCTCCTCGCGGCTCCACTCGTTAGACGATATCTGAGTACATGACAATATGGCGGCGCCCTTATCTGTCAAAAACGTTTAAACACGTGTAACTTTTGAACCAGAGAATTCCTAACGTCTAAACATGGATTTTTGGCATTCTCTCGTCAAAACTTACAGGATTCCATGGAAAAAGCGAAAAATTTCTGGTTTCCTGAAGTAAAGCTTAGCCGAATTTCAGAGTAGCGGTGTTATTTTTAGCTTCTTGAAGATATTGAAGAAGGAGAGAAATTTCTACTTGGTTCAAACTTACGTTCCCACTTTATCAATTAGGTAGTCGCGTCGGTAGTCTGCCTTCTTATATTTTGGTAACGCATGTCGGCTGATTGGTGGAAGTTCTTTCGAGGAACTTCCACCAATCAGTGAATTTTGCGCAACAAGCCCACGTTCACGCCCTTCGTGCGTGAGAAGGGTGAGCGCGTCGTTTCGTTGAAAATCTAATTTCGGTGATGCAGCGGGGTGTCTTCGAGGCCCCGTGCTAAGTGCGGTACGTGACTGCTAGCTTCCGTCAACGGGCCCAGCTTTCCCGGTTGATAGAAACGAGGCACGTGTCGCTGGGACACTCTAAGCTGAAGACCCTTCGACTACCAAAAATTTATGGCGTCCACCTGCGCTATTGAGTTCGTCGTTGGAAACTACAAAGGACACATCTGTCCGCTAAGTGGCCAAAATCGTTAAAGACGTTTTCGCACAAATAGCGTCTTATGCTGTGCAAACCATAAATCTTTCTTGGTGCTGGAAGATTTCTCTTCCGGCGCCCAGCTAGCCGCCACAAGCGCGAGAGAGGGTGAGGGCTGAAGTTCTTACGCGGCTGAAAGCATCTCAATAAAACGGCCGAACCGCGAGATGAACGGGACCCAGCAGCCGATTTGCTACACGGGTCCCAGGGATTGCTCGGGGTGGATTTTGCCAGCCAGCCAAGGAATTCGACCGGCCTCCACGTTGAACCGCATCCACGGCCATTAAACGTTGTCGAGAGCGTTGCTTCCCCTCCCGGGCCGCTTTTGTTCCGCGACCCTAAAGGAGACTTTCTTTTAAACCGAAGGCGGTTTTAAATATCCTTTGATACGGTATTCAACGGGCGGAGACGGAATGGGAAATAAGACGCGCCGGGGTGGCGTCTTCGGGAGTGTCAAGTGAAAAAAGAGGCCGAGCCGAAGACGTTGACGAGCTCTCACCTATCTGTCTTTGCGCATCCGTTGTCTCCTCTCTCCTACTCGATCTCTATCTCTCTCTCTCTCTCTCTGTCTCCGCTGTCCCTTTCACGTTGTTCCGTTCGTACGGACGACTGTGTTATTATGGCGAGCAGCGACGCGTTTACACGAGACACGCACACATGCACGCGACATATGTGCACGCGCCGCCTTTGTACGACGACACCCTTTGATACGCTCCGCGAGCAAATCGTAACGGTGAATAAAAGAAATTATTGTAGGAATTTCGAGAAAAATGGAGGGACAAGCAGTCGTAAATTCTGAGAAAAAGCGCGCGAGATCGTGTCACGGCAAGCTCTGGAATGCGAAGACGTTTTCTCTGTGCTCGTAGCAGGAGACGCTCCTGGAACGCATTCCGGGGAATACGACAAATGAATTGCAAAGCGGTATGAATGAAACGACTCCGCGGTTAGGGAGGTTAAAGAAATCAAACGTCGCGGCCGACGCGTTTGAAGCGACCCGCCGGCGAGAAATGTTTGCTAATGTTACGGATCGTGCAATCTTATTTCAGCGGGTTATTATATTGCAGAATATCATGCAAATTTTCCGGACGCGTAGCGCGACTTTGATGAATCGATGCGATCAATCAGACAATTTATGTTCGCCGTTGACAGATATAGACCCTCCAAGCTAAATTACGCGATGTTTTCTACGATCTGAATTTAAAATGCCCCATTTTTGAAATAATGTAATTTTTGAACTTATTTTCGTTCAGACCAGAGCCGTATTCATACTAATCAATGTACTTCCTCATTTTCTTATTTTCGATTAGCAGCAGTCAACATATCCTTTTTTAGAACATAATTAATTAATTATTTTTTAAAAAATAATTTATATACTTCAAGTACGCAGAAACTGTGTGCATAATGCTGACGCAAAAAGTATAATTGCTCTCCCGAAAGAGATTCCTGACGATTGTTATAACATGTGGCATACAAGACCGAAATATCATTTTCCGAAAAACATGATCGATTATTGATAACGACAGTGATTATTGCGAGTGATTGATAGGCTCCCAGTAGACGAGCTGTTACAACGTCGAAGAAAAACGTGGAATAAGGGTGTGTGAAATTATCCCATAGATTGTTAACGAACTTTTAAAGCAACGCAGCGGCAAATTGATTTCTCGCAAACGCGTTTCCGCGCTATTAGGCGATGATGAGCCGAGTATAAAACATCACTGAGCAAACCTCCGAGCCGGAACTGCTGACGGAAGATTGATTGAATGGGATTCTTTGAAACCGGTGCGTAACGAAAAGCCGCGACGGTGCATTTAATAAAGCGCAGACCAAGTCGACATCGTTAATGGAAGGAAATTGTAGGGGCGAATGGCAGCCAATATATGAGGGAATCCGCCCGCAATAAGCGTTTCTTTGCTGATGACTGCAAAAGTTATGCGAGAAGCTTCCGGTGAATGGATGCTATTTTCATCGACTCGGTTCCCCATCCCTCGCATTCCATCCACGACACCTAACCCGATGGTATGGACCATTCGCCGATCCCTATTCCCTTCTGTTATACAGGGTGTCCCGCGTAGTGTGGACAACCGATTGGGCAGCAATTTTGCACGCAAAGACGGGTTGAAAGGAAAGAAATTTGTTTGAAGATGCGTCGCGTTATGGGGGACCCATAATTAATCAGTTATTTTGAAATCTAAAACAAACTTTGTAATAAATCCAGGTTTTTATTTGCTCATTTATTATATAATCTCCATCATTATCAAGGACAGTTTGCCATCTTTCCTGCAAATTTTCAATCCCACTCTTATAGAAATCCAGGGTTCGCCAAGCAAAATATGACTCAAGGTGTCTCCTAACATCTTCTGCAGAATGTTTTATTTCTTGAATAATGCTCCTGAGATCTGAAAAGATCAGAGGAAGCAACATCCGGTGAGTACGGGGGGTGTGGTAATACTTTTCATTGCAATTCCTCGATTTTTTCCTGAGTGAGTTTCGCTGTAATTTCTTCGTTAAATTAATTCCATTTTGATTCCTGCTGTATTAACCCTTAAGGGTACGGAACTATTTCAAGGTTACTTCCCACTAGGTCCAAGCTATTTTTCATGCGAAGAGAAACTGTGGACTCGACATTCTTATATCAAGTATAGGAAGGAAAATATTTATTTCATTTCTTAATTTAGAAACTTTAGGGTGTCATTATCAAATTCAACTGGTCGTACACTTCGAGGTCTGTCAGTGAGATCATAATCACCAGCAGCAAACCCTCTGAACCGACGTTGACACTTGTTGACCTTCGATACATCTCCATAAGCATCGCAAATTTTCCTTGTCGTTACCGTTGCATTAAATCCCGCATGAAAATGAAAAAGTATGCAGTGACGAATATGATCCTCGGAAGTTACGGCCGTCATTTTATTATTGTAAAAGAAATAATACTTTTTAGAATAATTTGTCCACAGGCCGCTTTACCGAAAACTGTAAAAGAATACGTGTTTCCTCTTCAACGATCGGTACAGAACTAAAGTCAAAACAAATTCTTTGCAAATAATTGATTTCTCATGGGTACTCCTAATATATGCAGAAAGTAGAATCGGTAGGTAATGATCAGACGCCCCAGCGAATTTTCAAACTCGATTTACTCGGAAACGCTGCGTCAGATGGAGCAATTGTATTCTGTCTTTTCGACTGACTTTTTCGTGCAGAATTACGCGAGACACCCCGTATATCCGGGAGGCTATCCACGATAGACGGTGGTACACAGACCAGTTTCTCGCGCTTCCCAACAGATTTCGACGCTCGACTGTCGCATTTTCCGTTCCGCCGACGTTCGAACTGATGCCATAACCGACTCAATATATCTGGATGCTCCAGCCTCAAACGGTACTCGAACTCGCGCGATCTGTAAGCTCGATTCAAAATATTCTCTCAAATCGACCGGTGTTTGTTGCGTACAGCGCTTCAATCAAAAGTATAAACGTGCGTCGTTGTAGATGCAAAAAAAAATAGTGGTTCTAAAAACGGAAACAATTAATCCTTCGCGCTCGAGGCTATTTTGACTCGAGAATTCGAACGTTTCATCTCAACTGGAATATTTTTGTGTATGACCTCTTTCGTTTTGTCCGGATGAAATCGAGTTTACCGGCTCGTCTAAAGTTGCACGTTTCGCAATTTATTGATCCTACGACAGCGGGACCTGGGTCTATTTTAACACGGAAAATACGAATTCAATTTCTCGGATGCCGGAGAAATTTGTTAAATAAAGGAGCGAGTAGTTTTTAACGCCTGAAGGTAAAATACGAAGACATTTAATAAAATCACAGTTATAGTACGATCGACGAATAAAACAATAACTTCGTCCTAACTGACAAATCTAGCGTCTGAGCAAGCATCGCGGGCGCAATTAACGATGCTCGTTTAAAGATCGAAATACCCGGGAACAGTACGACTAAGATTGTTGCCGGAGAACAGGCTGCTAATTAACGGGTGTTAATACTAATTAATAGATACGTTCAATCCCTGTTAGCCGTTGCACCTTGGATGTTTGCGGAGCCCGGGGAACACGGGAGAAAATGTTTTCAGAACTCGTCGAGGCATCCGCGGGGGTACGCCGTTATTCGATGTTGCGTCGTGTTTATCTGTCCGCGCGATCCTTAATTATCCACGACGGCGGGAATTAGTCGGCGTTTCGCAGTCGAAGGGAATTTATTCGCGGATCAGAAGCCGCCCGTGCTCAAGGGATCGCTGCTCGTCGACGGGCAACAGGGACGAGGGGATATCTCGTCGACTTAACAAAGTCGCAGGGCAACGAACCGTTACGTTGCCCGGGATAGTTTGCAGATCTGCTGGAAATAGAATCGAGGCTCATTCAGGAGTGCCTGCTTTGCCGGGTGGATGCCGGGGATCGTTGGACTGAGTTGCAGCGAGAAGAAAAAGTAACTGCCGAGGAGAGCCGAAGGCCCTCGAGTTGTTTACCAAATGGAATAAAGGAAATACTAACAGCTAACCTGTTGAGGTATCAGATGGATGAAAAGAAGCTGCTTACTATCGACAACCACCATTCTGCACCTCTCCGCCCCTATTCCTACCACCCGATCTCAATCGCGCGGAAACGACTATGCGAAAACTTCTATTAAAAGTGTATTACATAGTCTGAAACGACTATGCGGGGGGAAACGGCTATTTATTGTTGCAGACGATGTGTCCCGCGAGCTGTGTCCCCCTAGAATATCTTCGTTCTTTTAAACAACACGATAAAGTGTTACCAGTGTTTCAAATTCACTATTTAAGGAGATTAATAAGATGATGAAGATTATTAAAAATACCGAGCTTTTCAAAGTTATTAACACTAGAACTACCGAGGAATCAATGTGACTGACGTATATTGCTTTGTAACAGTGACAAGACTGTGCCCATTCAGACTTCATACAACTTTGATTGTAATATGTGCTTCAACGAAGTGGCCCATTAAAAAATTTCCGATGAAAACATTTTTATAATTTCAGTAATTGTAAAAGATAAAATTAGGAACCAGTCATCTTGACTGGTCCGGTTGTTCTAGTGTTAAGATTATGAAGGTTAAAATTATTAGGAATGTGAAGGTTGTAAGAATGCTCAGGAGCATTTTTTAAGAAATAAAACATTCTGTAGAAGATGTTAGGAGGCACCTTGAGTCATATTTTGCTTGGCGAACCCTGGATTTCTGTAAGAGGGGGATTGAAAATTTGCAGGGAAGATGGCAAACTGTCCTTGATAATGATGGCGATTATATAATAAATTATGAAATAAAAACCTGAATTTACTACAAAATTTGTTTTAGATTTCATAATAATTGACGACTTATGGGCCCCCCTAATAAATGTAAATCGAGGTTCTGGTTACGAGGCTCTGGGAACGGAAGTCTGCGAGAAGATCGCACGACGCAATAAGGGAATCGGGAATAAGTAATCGAGAGTGACGGGGAGGGAATCGAGATTCCTCGAAGCACCAACGCCCAGGATTATCGGGGGTGAAACCGACCGGGGAACCGAATCGCTTGATTCGCTGCCGAGATCCAATCGACGAGGAACAGGATACTAACCTGTTGAGGCGTCAAATGGATGGGGTGTGGGGCGGGGTGGGGGGTTGTAGGGTTTTTCAAGGAGTCTCTAGGAGATCCCATCACCTGCACGGTTACGGGCACAGAGAACGGTTATACATAGATTCTTCGAATCTTCCCGAGGATTTCGGAAATTTCCGGGATTGCGTGTTCGACGCCTCGCTCGAATGAAAGGGAATCGATTGGCGGATGAAATCTAATTGAGGAAACGGTGACGGTGGCCTGTTCAGACGGAAGGCGAACGGGGAAAATAGAATGCCGGCTGTAGATTAGTGGTAAAACGTTTCAAGTTGATGGGAAGGCAGTATTGATCGCTTCGGTGGAGATATTTCCGAATGATTAATTGTTATCCGCGGGAAGGACGCGAGTGCAAAAATGCTGGTTAACGGACTACAACATTTACAATAGTAGAATATATATCTTTCACAAATTGCAAGGCCGACAGAAATTCTCACCAATATTTTTTCCACTGACGACATACACCGGGTAGTCGATGATGACAGCGACGAAGACTGATGCAGGGTAAGAACCCTTCCATGGAAATACGTGTATATTATTTAGAATTTGAAATAATATCCATCTAAGAAATTAATTATATGAGTCACGTGAAAATGGTATCGGAATGGAAAAGGTAAAAACTAGTGGATTTTGATTTTTCTTAACTATGTTCCTTCACTGTAAAAAATCTGGAAAAATTATATCTTAACAACCATAACGAAATGCTAAAACTGTGAAAATATAATCTCGGTATCTCATAACTTTTAGATGAAATCGGGGTTTCGAAACTTTTTTTATTTTTAAAAATTCGGTTTCGGAGCTAAAAATTCTGAAAATATTCATAGTCGTGCATTATGATAGCTAAAATATGTCTGATTTGTTTCGGAATTTTTAATGGAGGAGGATAAGAGAAACTACGGAAAAACCGGATATTCTTTGTCACCCCATTGCTACCCCCCATGTCGACATATAGGGTTGAAAATTAAGTTGATTAAAAAAGTAATTTTATTTTCAATTCAGATCTTTTACTCGTTTCATTGGGCTGTAGGACTGGTAACCCTTAAAATGAAAAGAACATTGTATAACGGCACGACACCATCTTGTGAAATGAAAGACTTGAATTGAGAAGGAAATGAACAGTTTCTGAAAGGTGATAACGAACTCGAGTGATGAATTAACTCGTTATCCACGGTTAAAAGGTTAAGCTAGTGAATTCATCGTCGTAGTGCTTACTGGTCGCAGACTCTTAAAATCAACGTCCGTTTCGTTCTCTTCAACGTCGTTTGGTGAATACGTATTTCGAAACTCCCGAAACGGTGAAAACGGTATTAATAAGTCCCATGAAAGCCCCATCTCAATTCCGAGAGGGATTCATCAGTTTCCTGTGAGATGGAGTGAACGTATAGAAACTCGTTGAAATTATTTTCAAATGTAGAGTGTTTTGGTAATTGTAAATAAACGATTACGTAATCAACGAACCACGAATTAATTTGTACAATTGGTAAAATGGGAATGACATTAATGTTTATTAATGTGAATATTTTGTGTTTTACGCAAATGACGTTAACGGTAGTGTATTCATTATTTACCATTTCGGTATACTTGTTCTACTTGTTTTGCATGTGCAAGAGGTAAATTTACAATATCAATTTATATGAAAATGAAGTTCTGAACGAGGAAACATTATCTTTTATATTCGACTTAAATTTTATGTAAATTAGCCTCTTAATATATGTATACATGTAGATGTAATGTACAATGATTGCATAGATTATGGTTTTGAGCAAGTTAAGGTACACTCGCAGCAACAGTGTTTTCTCGAAACAATGTCAAACGTGGTCAACTGACAACTTCAACACAAAACTGGCCATTTCCAATTTTCAGAATTTTTTAAAAATCGATTCTGTAGTCATAAATTTGGAAAAAATTCGCGGTCGTGTATACCGTTAGATAGATTGTCCACGAATTTTTTCGTAATTTTTTGATGGCCAGAACGGAAGAAATAAACACAATAGACTAAAACCGTTTTTACCTTATAACTACCCTTGTGGTAGGGATAGCGGCTTGAAATTTTTCGCACAAGGGGTTCTTTGTAGACCCTATGCAGCGAGTATAAATCAATTTGTCTTGGTAGCAGTTTTTATTCAGCAATACCCTTTGTAATTGAATAGTTCAAAATGAAAACGTAATACACGGGGAAAAGTGGTGTTTCTTTCCGTTTTCAGTAACACTATCAATTATACGGCAGTTATAATGCATTATCTTTTGTATTTCCCCAGAGGCCCCGTCGTTCCATCGAGCACCAGGGTGGCTGGATTTGACAATACAGAGACCCTAACATATCATGCGTAAACGACCGGTGGCAATTCTTCTGTGACGGAGTCAAAGACTTGTTAGACTACCGCCGACAGAGCGAATGGCGGACGCGGAAAGTGGCTGGATACGGGGCACAAGGATCAAACGAATAGCAGAAACTAACCTGTTGAGGCGCTAGGTGGATCGAGAGGCTACTTATAATAGAGACCTCCAGTTCGACTCTCTCGGAGCCGGCTGTGCTGTTGGCGTGACAGACGTATCGGCCGGCGTCCTCGGCCCTCGCCGATTGTAGCACCAGCACGCCCGCCCTTGCATGGACCCTCTCCGAATTGAAAATCATCGCCGAGCCGGACACCGATTCGCGGAACCACAGGTACATCGGTGGTGGTATTCCTTGGGAGATGCAGGACAATACGATCGTCTCGCCCGTCCGGATCGGTGCCGGGCTCACCCGTTCGTTGAACCGTGGTGGAACGTGATTTCGGTGTTCTGCAAAGGATAATGAGACAACCACTTCAATCTCGGACTCGGCGAACCGTTCGCCGCGACTCGTGTCGCGCGAAGCTGCAAAAGAAACGACACTTCGAGCGCGACCGAAAAGAACATGATTGGAAACGTCCTTCCGTTTTTTAACCAGTCAACGATAGATTTACGGGCCCCCGTCAAAATGATGGATTCTAATGTTCTTAAATTGCGAATATTGAGATTCTATTCTAACAAATTGATTTCTTTGGGTATGTATTATTAAAAAAATGGCTACAAATTTCGATCGATAGATTCATGTTATTTTTATAAAGTAATGTAAAATAGACACTTTTGGTGATCCGTAAACCTAGTGTTAACTGTGGAATTGAATTTGAAAGATCCCTCACGGCGCGGAATTAAAATCAAGCAACGACGAATATACACGTCGAACGCAGACCAAATGCGGCTATTATAAAAGCCAAAGCCCTTGTAAGGCTAAATGAGAAGGAATTACTTTTTTATTTGATAAGAATTTAACAATTCGTTAACGTTAACTGCACCGCAATAGAGTTTCGGATTGACGAGTATACTCGTCGATCACAGTTAACTGGTTAAATCTGTTGATATACAGGGTGCGGCGCAAATTAGTCCCCACGATTTTTCAGCCTCTTTGGACGGTCGGGCAGAAAAATGTTTCTTACCAAAGTTAATGAGTATTTAACAGACAAGAAATTGGAATATTTTAAATTAACAAAAAATATCGATTTTCAACAAGAAATCAAGGTCGCTGTCATATCTTTTAATGGAACTGGGTATTTTTAGCTTCGTAATATTGTAGGCGACGTCGAAGCGAATTCAACGACCTGCTATACGATGACTTTCAGATGACCTTGAAAGATAATATCGCCATGAATCAATTAGAGGTAAACAAATGAACGTAAACACTGTGAATGCTCATTTCCTCAACATTTGTGTCGCAAGATCTCTTAGTTCATTACATGGAATTGTGAGATACGTTATAACAATGAACCGGTAGGCTAATAGTAAATTTGTTTTTTTGTGAGTCAAGTTCTGAAGCAACGTTTACGTTCATTTGTTTAATAATAATAATAATAATTTTCTTACAAGCTACATTGGCCCACGAAAGTATTCAAACGTTCTTTAAAACGGTATAAACTTTTTTAAGATCGAACCAAACCACCGGAATCTTTTTTGAGTAATTCGAACAATTGATTTACCCAATGACGTGGAAAAAAGATTTTGGAAAAATTTCAATTGCTAGGAATTATGAGGACAAATACAAAAGGCACCGAAACTTTTTTAATGGAGCCTGTAATGAGAATTTAAAATATGTGTTTTGTAGATCTATAGGGTCAAAACTTTCCAGCCGAATACCTCGAAAATTTCGAGGGGCGTTTTCATTTGAGAGTCAATTTTGTTTTCCAAATGGAGAGCTATATTTTTTATTATGAGATCTTAAAGTATGTAAAAAGACTAGAAATTTTCGTCGGATGTTTTTTTTATCCGGGCACTAGTTTCGGAGATATTTCAAGAGAAGTAGAACTAGTGCGCGGATAAAAAAAGTATCCTCCAAAAATTATTGGTCTTTTTACGTACAATGAGATCGCGTAATAAGGAATATAGGTTTCCGTTTCAAGAAGCAAAGTTGACTTTCAAATGACCTTGACAACGCCACCCCAATAAAAAACTGTTACTGCCCCTCTGTTTCCCCCTTGGACACGTGTTTTACAATTTTCGCAGAAAACTAAGAAAGTTTTCAACTTAACACCCTGTATATTAATTTACACATACTGAAACTTTCGTCCCATAAAGTTGTCCGAAGAACAGATGACCGCTCGGACAGATGACCAACGAAAAAATACCGATTTTATGCACAATATTGTCACGCAGCTTCGCTGATCTTTTTTTTAATTTCATAAGAGATTTTGCTATCGTAACATTTCACAGTGCACGTCCTTAAAACGAAACGAAACGGGTTAATCGAATGGATGAGTTTGTTTCCTTCGCGTCTGACACCAGTCGGCATAATCTACTTATCTCAGCAGAAAAATAGAAAATAGCTTTCTCAGGATTCAAGCCACGTGATCCCGCGAGTATTACGGTATTCCTAAATTCTCTAAGCTGGTCGCGAAACGTTTTCGAGCGAGATTCCCCCGGAGGAAACGAGCGGGAACAGTATCCGTTGATTTTATTCCACCACGTTGGAGAACTACGCTCGATCAAAAAATGAGCGAACGCGGTTCACTTTGATTCTCCGAACGATCGGCCCCCTTCCCCCGCCACTCTTCCCCCTCTCCCCTGAACAATTAGCTTCTCGCCGCGGAAACGGCGAAAGTTCGCTATCGGAAAGTTGGAAATTGACGTGTTATTTCAAGCCCCGGTCCGGGGCGAGGTTTTACATTCTCGGCTCGGTTCCGTCGGGCAAAAGGTAACCGGGTCTCTGTTCAAGTGGTCGACGAATCGCGAGCGTCGGGCGAAAAAGAAAAAACGAGAAAGAAAAAAAGAAAAATCCGGCACCGTCGAGAATGGATTCTTTCTTTCGTCGATTCCTCTTCGGCCCCGTGGCCACCGGACACCGCGAAATACATTTTGAATCTCCCGGATGTTCCGGGGAATAAGAAATCGCCGGGGACTCGTTGAAAGAGACAAAGATCTCCGTATCAATTTTTCATGCCCGCGAAGAGGCTTCTTTTGTCTCTGTTACGCATTATATGAGCTGGCATGCTCGGCAAATTTACATTTATTTCCGTTGCCCAGCCACCTTCTTCCCTCCACCTTCTTCCTCTCATCGAGTTTCGTTCATTTGCGCCATATTCCGGGCAACACTTTCTTGATGTAATTACGCGTTACGCCAGTTCCAGGATACGTTTATTATTAATTTCGAGTTGTTGCGGCGGTGCAAAATGTGAAACGACTGTTAGAAGTGTTGTTCGAGCGTGCTCGACAAACGCCACAACTTCACGTACCATCAACATTCCATTGATCGTGTTACGGTTAAATTACTGACAGCTAATTGCACGCTAAAATAACAATCCTACTCCCCCCCCCGCCGCCTCCACCGGTGTACGTGCGTCACCATTGCTCGGGCGTCCGACGCGAGAGAAACGTTACATACAGTCGCAATATTTGCTCATTCATCGATTATGGAAACCTGTGTACGTACCTGACCGTCGAATTCCTTCGAAATACGAAAACCTCGTATTAGCTGCTGCATGTGTGCAGCGCAAATGGTGAAAATCCTTCTTGAATTAAGTCAACAATTTTTAGGAAAATAGGCTGTTCCCTTCGGTTGTAATATTCATTATGTTGAAACACTAGTTTGCCCGGAACTGAAAACATTTATACCGAACCCTTTGCCGATTTAATAGAATGGTCATGCTATTTAGAAATTAAAATGAAAACGGTTATCAATTTAATTGAAATTACTATTAGAATTGTTATTATTAAAATTCGCAGTCTAATCGTAACAAATAGTCGTTTGAAATAAAGAGTTAACGAGACCGTTCGTTGTCTCAAATTCTTTATAATTTTACTTGTGACTTTGTGTTTGAATCGAATTGATTATTTCCGAACGATATTATAGTTCAAATAAAGTAACAAACAATTCTCCATGAAATGTTGAAGTAAATTAATTAGTTCACCGGTTTGTATGTAACTTTAATTGAAGCAGTCAGTTCATACGATCAAATGAAAAATGAAATGAAAAATTCTTTCAAATAAATTTCGAATAACGATCGAAAGAAAAATGATTTGTCCGTTTAATTGAAATGGTTATTTCGACTAGCACGCTGCCAAATGGAATAATATATTACTCGAACTGTCGCTTCTCGAATAATTTATGTGGATAATGTCTCAGTTTTTACAAATTGCCCCGTGAAGCGCTATCATCGTTCTGTCAAAATCAGAAGCGGCGAAGCCACGCCTACTCGCGCCGCTCTGCGCGCAAAAAGCAAGATTCAGTGGTTTCTCGAGTCACCAATCTATTTTTTGGGGCTCTAGAGCAGGGCAAAAAATTGCGATCGAGATTAATAAATCCATGCCCGCTCAGCGCGGAAGAACTGTTTGCCTCTGCATGGTCCACAGCGTCGTATAGCTCTGACGTCACTTGCTCCGGACAATTAGTCCAGATGAAACGATCTGTCTGTTGTTTATGCCAGCTGTAGAGGCGGGCTTTTCCCGGACGTGTGTAATTATCAAGCAGCCAATCACACGCTCGCTCTCCTCATCGTTCGCATGTTTACCTTTTTGTTGTGGCCACGTACAGGTATAGCGAGGCAACCGGGTGGGGGACCGCACACGTGTGCGAATAACGTACGCGAGCGTAGGGCGTTCCTAACGAATGGTTATAGTAACCTACATTAATACTCGGACAGATCTACGATGAAATAACAATTTTAGAATTGTATCAAACGATTTGAATTTTTTGGAATACTTCAAAATTCTTACAAAATTGCAACTTTTAAGAATTGGAGGAAAAATAGTAATGGTTGCTTTTTCAACTTTTCTTACCTGGGCTTATACAGTGTGTCTTGGAAAGAGTGTCGACAAAAGGAGCGATTACTCAGGTGATTTTAACACTTCATTTTCGATGTATTAACGAAAAATACGGGCCAATCAGCATAATATTATTAGAAGGTACCGTTTATATTTGCTCATAGACTTTTTACAAGTTTCTACCGTCAATATTTTCATACTCCCTGCGTGCTCTAATCGATACTTGGTATCGAACTCTAAACGGAGAATTCCTTCTTTCTTCAGCGTCATGTGCCGTGAAGCTTTGCTCTGTGAACGGTCCTCAGAAACAAAGAGCGATTGTTAGAGGCGTGTGTGGGAACCCGAAAATATCGGGTCAGATCGGGTCAAGAATTTTCCTCGGTATCTGAACGTGTTCTCGGAAAAATGTGAGATTCTCGAGATCGTTCGAAACTCTCGTTTACGTTGAAATATTTCAATTTTTCCTTCGTCACATTTCGATATCTTCGAAAATTACAATATAGTTTCCGAAAACTCCTGAACTATGGAAAATCTCGCGACACGACGGATTTCACAGCAAATTTTGTAACTGGAATTGGTGGCCTTGACATTTTGAGGAAATCAAACATTTTTGAGAATTCTCGGACACCCGATATTTTCGGGTTGCCACACGTTTCCAGCAATTGTTGGCCTCTGCTGGTCAGCAAAGCCGAAGAAGAAGTACGATATTTCAAAATTTTCTTGCACAACGTCGCCGGAAAAGATAATATCTCGAATGGTAGTTTTCCGGGTGGTTTCCCCGATTTCCGCACGTCCAAATTGATCGTATCGATTCCTCGAGACAAGCCCAAGGTCGCCCGCCAACTTGCCTCGAAGCAGAGTGAGATTTACGATTCCATTGAGACTCAGGAAGAACTCCGAATCCCCCGCACTGATAATAAAGATAAATAATAGCGAGCAGAATAATAAGCGATATAAAACCGGTCCTGAAGCAGACCTTTCGAAAACCAGCAAAGTTACAAGCCATAAACTCTTCGCCGAGACTTCCGCATTTCTGGAATTTTAACCCTTAGCACTCGAGTGGTGACTCTGAAGCACCACTAGGAATTGTTGTGGCATTGTTGCAAAGAAATTGCAAAAAATATTACAAAATGTTCGTTACATCACAAAATTTTTATTCAACAGATTACTAAACATTTAACCCTTAGCAAAGTATTTTTCACATTATTAAATTTGTTTGTATTTAGTAAATTATGAAGCAGTTCAGTATTGTACAAGTAAATTGTACCATTTTGAAAAAAATTCATCTCTCTTTAATCTTCTTACGTGACTGCATTCCATGGTCAAAAACATACAAATTTATAAAAAAAATCGTTGTCCTAGATCCTCTGGTTTCCGAGATACTAGCAAAGATAGGGTTCTCACCCCCAAGAAATGAGGGCTATTTTCACCACCATGGATCATTGCGGATAAAAATAAGTACGTGTTGAATATTTTCAAGAAATATCCTGTATAAATTTCATTAAAATTGGCCCGTTACACGTGGGCAATGTCCCTCGTAAGTAGAAGATGTCAGTGCATGATCGGACAAGTAGCGTTCTGGCGTTTTCAACGAGACAAGTAATCAATAATTCTTTTGCTTTCTTCTGGACCGGCAACGGTCCACCCTTTACGCCCTTACCTGAGCCCTTCTGACTGTGGGAGAGACCGCTTCTTAAGCCTGAACACTTGACCCTTGGCACTCGAATGGCGACTGTAAGGCGCCACTAAAAATTACCGTATTATTATCCAAAATATTTTTCACAATACTAAATTTGTTCGTATTTAGTAAATTACGAAACATTTTAGTATTGTACGAGTGAATTTTACCACTTTCGTATGTAGAACACGAAAAAAAATATATATTTTTTTATATTTTATATTTAATCTATATATATATATATAAGGGAAATATTCTAGGTCGGAAGAAATATTTCGTTTTGGAGTCAAAATAGGAGTGCAAGGGGTTAAATATTATACATGAAAATCGGATCAGTTTCGTATGAATGAAGTGAAAATATTCTAAGACGGAAGAAAAATTCAGTTTTAGAATGAGAATAGCGCAAAGGGTTAACAATGTAGATCGAAGAGACCGGTCCTTTCCCTTAATGGCGGTCAAAAATAATGTACACCTTCTTTCGGTTTTTAGGGACGCTTAGACACCGGGACCGTGTTTGTCGAATGGACGGGGCCCCGCAACGTCCGAGCTTTTTAGCGCTATTCTATAATGGCGCGTTCTCTTTGTCTGGTCCCCGTTATTATTGTAATTTAAGCTGATGGTGTATTGATCGTCGCTTACCTCTATCCTCTTTCCACTGCCCCCGTTCTAGCTCTCTCGTTGCCTCTCGAACCGTCTCTTTCCCACTCCGATTCTCTCTCTCTCCTCTCTCTCTCTCTCTCTCTCTCTCTCTCTCTCTCTCTCCGAAGCTAATTCTCTGTCTTCGTCGCGCTGACGCGCAATTCCAGTTGCCATATTCCAGCAACGCCCCGCCACCACACCCTTGTTCATGCTGCCGCCAGTTGCACCGGCTCGTGCATATGCACGCTCAAAACTTTTTATGCCATTTACATCCGACTTACGCCTCAACGTCAGCGTCGTTCCTGTTGACGCCCGCCCGGCGCAAGCGGCGGGGAAGGAAAAAAAAAAAGAAAAAAAGAAACGAAAAAATTGCCGCGGAACCGCGAACGGCGTGGCCGCTCGATAACCGAATCGAAAGGGTCCGTTCGGCTACGAATTGCGCCGACGACGGATTGTTCATTAGCACGTTAATAACTCTGTCGTCGCGGCCCGACGCGCTTTGTTTCGCGTTTCCTGCTACACGGTGTCGGACCCGTTAACGTATCGATCGAGCCAACGGCCACGGAGCGCGCCGCTCTCGAAACGAACGCGCGATGCGAAGATCTCCCGTCATTTTGTACCTAATGATGTTCCAACGGGAACGGATGCGCGTCGGTATTTATGCTGTCGCGCTCCCTGCCATAACACTTCGCCGCGGTATTTTCTCGGAACAGGGTTTCTTCCCGGCTTTTTGAATACCTCAACCCTCGGGTCCCTCGTTCTCGCAAGTTGACCTGCCCCTCGCGTGTCTCGTTGATAAAATCATAAAACGTTATGTAAAACGACACAAGGATTACCTGACTTTGCTAATTAATTTTCGAGCTCAATTTTCTCGAAAACGAACCGTGAACTGAGGAAACGTTATTCGTTTATTTTTGAACGTAGAATCATCCTGAGATACCCTGTACATTGCGAACTTTAATATGCACAATGTGCACTCTGTACAAGTTTCAGATTAGCCCTGAAAAGTAGTTTTTTCTTAGCATTGTTTATAAGCAACTATAAATAAATTGGGAATAGATATATATTAGAATCTATGAATAAATATATTTAGATATATAAATGTTGCTGTTGAAATTACGATAACGATCACGGTGAAATTTTGAAGAACGTTTAAATGAGTTAGTTTCATGATTTTGTGTTTTTGGTTTATTTATACTTTCCGGCAAACAAATGTAAAAATCGTAAGCGTAAGCCTGTTTCGAACATTTTATTAAAATTAATCGTGTTAGCAATTAAGATGGAATTAGCCCTGGAAACTAATTTTTTGTTACCATTATTTATAAGCAACTGTACATAAATTCGAGATAGATGTATACTAAAACCTACAAATAAATATATTTCAATGTATAAATTTTGCTGTTGGAATTACGATAACGATCACAGTAAAATTTTGAAGAACGTTTAAATGAGTTAATTTCGTAATTTTGTGTTTCTGGTTTATTTATACTTTCCGGTAAACAAAGGTAAAAATCGTAAGCCTGTTTGATTTTTAAAATTTAATAAGTGCACGCGCAATTTTGTGGGTAAATGTAATATTTGTTTTGTTGTAGCGGAAATTGTTCGCGTTTGTATGAAGATAGATCTCGATCTTGACCGTGGTTCGATTGAACTGTTGAATAGTTGTCGAGTCCTTGGGGACCGTGAGCAATATATATGTAATAGAGTCTAACAGTTACTGTCGGAATGGAAACTTGGATGCGTCCCCTTTTGCCGTGGAGACATTGTCCGCTTAAAAGTTTGGCATCGCTTCGAAACAGTAGACTACACTGGCTGGGGTGAACTCAAAGTTCCGTAGAGTGTTTGATGAAAATTGAGATGACTAATAAATTTCAACTATATTAACACGCTCGCTGCTAACAAGAGGTTCAGGTAAGAGTCTCCGCATTTGTAAAATTATACTGTTTCTCAAATCATCATTTTCTAAGTCACTTGCAGGGTACAGAAGTTACATGAATATGTTGTAAGTCATAAATAACGTAACAATATTTCTAAAGTCACGTAATGTCTTCATAATTTAGAATTCCACCCATTTATTTTTATCATAAACGTAGGGAATCCGCAGGTATAATAAATTAAGAATACTGATCAAATGAACTCAATTATTAATTTTGTCATTTCATTTTCATTCTATCACAGCGGGGCGCAAGTAATGCCAACTTCCGTTCATAATTTTGCAAGGTGCACTCAAAAACATGATCATAGTTATTAACTTTCTATACATTCTTTTACTTTCTCCAATTTATAGAATAATATATAGAAGACATATGAAAGGAAAACATTATTTACGGATTGATCCAATATTATAAAATTTGAGTTCGTAACAGTTTCTCGGAGACCCATAAAATCCTCCGAATAAATTTCATACTCGTAAATAAATTCTTTCATTTTGATCAAAGAATATGCTCCGTTTAATTTCCTTTATGCACATTTATTCATATAACAAATGCACATCCTTACAGTTCCTTTGTAACATTTTCAATTCAAACAACAACGCGCCAAGCATTTCGCATGATGGCAACACTAGATAATAATAATGTCTGCGCAAAAACCCGAAGTAATTTCACACCGTTAAGCGTCAGTGTACACCGTTACAAACAGACGAGTGGATATACGAATGAAAAACGCTCACTGATTTCATTACACGAGGAATGTGAGAACATTGTTAAAAAAAAGCATCACTGTTACTCTTTATAATGTTTGTAAT
This sequence comes from Halictus ligatus, assembly GCA_028454255.1. NCBI lineage: Eukaryota > Metazoa > Arthropoda > Insecta > Hymenoptera > Halictidae > Halictus > Halictus ligatus. The sequence goes on from CM052131.1 coordinate 7,582,186, forward strand.
GTTTCATTATAAACGAGAAATAATGGAGCATTTCTTTAATCACAGAAAATGAAGGCAATGCACTCCGGTAATTTTTCGAATTTCTCATGTGATGCCTGTTTGTTATTATTAAATTGTCTTGTATCGTACAAAATGGCATACCTTTTAAAATCAATACACAGTGACTGACTATGCGTGCTGGTGATTATGAAAGTAATTAAATTCGAAATTCCAAACAATTTGAATTCCTCTTCAATTTTACTGTAATTACATAGCGAACGAAAAATTTTGCATATTATATGCTATCACGATGAAATATTTTCGACGAGGTACAGAAAATAAATTGTCAGAGTTTTCCGTAACAATAATTGAAACACGCTTCGATATTCGAAATTTGAAACATTTTTGTATTCCTCTTCAGTCCTACGCAAAAAGGTGATATAAAAGCGCGCGGCCTAGGTTTGAAAATTTTGTTTGACACGTTTTGCGATATTTTGACGGTATGGGGATGCGAGCAGAACGCGAGGCCGGCGAGGTTTACTTGTAGGGAAAATTCAATTTGTTAGTAGGTGCACGGACGAACCTGGCGCGATGTCAGGGAGCCGGCAGGATGTTGGGAAACTTCGTGAACAAGCTCGATGCGAAATCGAGGAATCACTATGAAGGCGATGCATTGATGAACCAAACGCGGAGTCAGGGAACGTCGGTCTAAAAGCGCCGAGGAACTTGATGCGAAACCGAGGGCCTGCTGGGATGTCGGATAACGTACAGACGAACAAACGTACAGACCTGATGCGAAATCGAGGAGTCGCGAAGATTGGAAAAGCCTGTTCTCGATTCTTACAACATACGGTCGTAAGTTATCAAGTTTCTGTTTCTTAATTTATTATACAGTAGAAATAGGGAATATTAACAATAATGATATTATTATTATAGGGAATATTTTTGAACATTTTGCGTAACAGAAATAAAGCAAATGAATCTTACACATTGAATTTTATTTATTCCATTTTTCTGGGTTGGAGGTCATTTGTAGGTCATATTGTGTTACATGGATGAATTCGTTATTTTGTCAGTTACAACATTACGTTAACGAAGATGTATCATTCCATTTAAAGAAACATCGGTGACCTTGAAATCTCATAAAAAAATGACCTTGAACATTTTTTTCCCTCACACCGTTACATGTGGAACCTCAAACAGTGTCCTAAAATCCAACTCAAACTTGTCCTAAGAAGTTTTCGTGTACAACGAAAAGTAACGCAGATAGTTAGGTGTTCTGTTTCTTCGGACTCGCCCTGTACAATCTCCATCATTATCAATGACAGTTTGCCATCTTTCCTGCAAAATTTTCACTTCTCCTCTTACAGAAATCCAGGGTTCGTCAAGCAAAATATGACGCAAGGTCAAAATTCTATCGAATTTTATATTACAGTGATTTCTCGATATATGCCGCCAAGGCCTGGATGATAAGCGTCGCGGAACTATCCCCACTACCGCGGGGTATAGACCTCGGACGCCGAGGAGTGTAAACATAACACGCCTAGGGGTATGCCCCCTGCACGATATATGTCGCTGGCAGGACCTGTGTTGTTGACATATATCGAGAATTCACTGTTACAGAGTCGCCATATCAGGACTTGTCCCCCAACTTTAATTTCTCCTTCTACCACGACATTCCCCCATGCTTCACAGAGAGGGTAACTTTTTCCCCTCAATTCATGCTTCCTCCCCTCACCTGGCGTTTTGTTTTCTTTTTTCGTATTGTTTAATAACTGTGTGGACTATTAGCGACTTCTTAGGGAAGAAGTAACGATAAATTAGGGAGGATCAGCGTACTCCTGCGTTAAACTAGCGGTTCGGCTTAATTGGACCTCCGCGCCGCCACCCTCGGTAGCTAATATTTGATTATTAAATATTTCTAAGCCATAAATTCTGTTAATTAATTTATTCTACGACAACCCTGCTAGCCTCGTCGCAAGTTCGAGCTACCCTCGTAATACTTGGCTGTTCTTGATAGTATTCACGAACCGATTTCGTTTCGTGCGGTACCGCCCGAGTGTTCGCCTCGAAATAAAATTCTGATTAGTATTCCTTGCTGCCAAGCACCTTCTAAAAAATTCTTTTCATTCCGGACGTACTACCTAATAAAAGTCAGCACCTACAAAAAATCTTGTGCCATTTTTTCAGTCCCACTCGAGAAGCTTGGAAAAGTACACGGCGCGCTTTGCCAAATTTCTGGACTCCGAATCTTCATGAAAAATAGAAATTTTGCTGCATCATTTCATTAGATATTACTATATTTTTGTTCGTAACTATAGTATTTGTTGCGTTTGTTTAAACTTTTGTAATACTTTATTAAACATAATATACCTAAAGTAGTGAATAATTTATGTAGAGTCTACTGTGCTACAATATAACAAAAATAATTATTTTCTGCTACTTTTTATTACATTTTGTTCACGATCAAGGAATAGTTGTGAAGAGAAATGAACAATTTACTTGATTTGACAGATAAAATGAAAAATTACTAAAACATGTTTTTTCTATCGATTTTTCTTTAAAAGCGGGGCGTATTGTATAGTTTTACCCAACACAGAAATCTTTTTCTTCCTCTGGCAATTCCAGTGAGATGAAGATAATGCACTGACCTTTTCAAATTCTTTTAATTCCTCTACTGCTATAAATGGCACCCTCTCGTTCCCGGCGTAAATACATCAAATTCGCGGTCAAATTCTTATCCTACCCTCGCGCGTATTTTATTCGCATTTCGGACAAACATTTTCAATCCCCACAGGAGAAATTTTCGGAGGAGTTCAAGAAAAGAATATTCGTTCCGCGGAGTGTCTCATGCTTCAAAACAAATTGCAGCGAGCTAATACTCGCGAACGGCGGTGCATAAGTCGCCGTTGACCGGCCGAGGGCGGCGGGGTAGCAGCGTGTGGGTCACAGGTGACTTGGCGGTTAATTAATTCGCATAGCGGAGGCACCGCTGTAATTCGTCGGCAAAGGTAGTCAGTCAGGCGGGCGCGGAGGAGTGACGGAAATGCGGCGAGGCCGGTCGAAAAATTTAAAAAGCGTTTTCCCGTAATGCTCTTACCGCGTCTGCAGTTGAAAAAGTTGAGTAGAAAGAGCGACGAGGAGAAAAAGAGAAAGAGAGAGAGACAGAGAGAGAGATAGCGACAAGGTGGAACGGTGAAAGAGAGAGAGGGGATAAGAGTGAGAGAGATAAAGAGAGAGAGAGATAGAAGTTTAATTAATAGCGGGAGCGGCAAGTGATTTCCAAGTACACAAACTCGACTAGTATCGAGGAAGAGCATTTAAGCGGAACATCGGGCGGACAGACAGTGTGCTCAAACGAACATCTTGATATCCTTTGAACCATCAGTCATCGACTACGTAATCCAGCATCCCCGCCACCATTCCCTTAGCCATCTCGATCCACCCTCGCCCCCGTCACCCCGCCGCGGCACTTGATCCGCTAGCGAGAGGGCATGTGAAACGCTCGCCTACGAGGGAAAAAAAGGGGGAACGGAAACCGCGGCGGAACGATGTCCAATTAAACCTTTCGAGTCGTCGACTCCAATTAAGACTCTATTAAATATACACTGGACCGCGTGTATCGCGGGCAAAGCGAATTTCAAATGGCTCCGGCCTTTCTCACGTATTTACTTGGAACAAGCAACTCCATCGTGACAAAGTTGCCACTAATTAGCCGTACAATGTATCACGCCGGCGACACGCGCGCACGCGGCGACCCGCGCTCGCCCTTTAAAGCCGCATGAAATTCTTCCACATGTACCGGCTCTAACCTGCACGCACACCCCTCCACACCACCAAACCCTGACAACATTTATGGTATTTGCTTCCGCGAGCACCCGGCCACCAAGCAGCCCCGGTTGCTTCCCAGTGTCTCGGCTGTATTCTTGTTTGATCTATCCATGCGCGGTCCGGAGGTGGTTCCCATTGCGTTTGTTCCAACCTTGTTTCACGGATCCATGACTCATTAAAACTCGGAATATTATGTTTGTGTTTCGATCGTTAGTTATTCGCGTCGAACTTGCGATCCCGCCTCCGCGAGTGAAATCCCGTAAACTGATCGACAGGACCGGTAATTCATTTCACGAGGTCACTTTTGTTAAAAGTATGACTTGAGTCGCTTGTCTTGATTCTTGACGCTCGTGACTTTGCAGCTTGAAGAGTGTTAGATGTTAACTTTGCTGTTATCTTTATTTCTTGTTCGGACTTTGTAAATTCGCTGCTGTTCCATCATGTTAAAACATTTCTCGATGTAACACGTTCATTTAACACGTTTTGTATGAATTATACATGTCCTGAGGATTTCTTAAAAATCGGCCAACGTTGCAATGAGCTACGGATGTTTCAAAATGATCACATAACGGCGAAATTCCCTGAGAAGGCCAAAATTCTGCGACTTTCACCCTTGAGTTTTCATCGTTAAATATTTGTAGCTCAGTGCAATGTTCACCGATTTAGATGAAATACTCAGAAGATGTACAATCGATACAGATGTACAAAACGTACTCTTGAAATTTTTAATTTTAAGCTTTCATCGTTAAACGTTTGTAGCTCAGTACAATGTTGACCGACTCAGATGAAATATTCAGAATATGTATAATTGATGCAGATGAATTGAAAAAGTGAAAAAAGATGATACAGATAGAATTGAAAAAGTCGCAAAATACAACTGTTAGTACGTTCTCTGCAATTTCGATCAATTGTAATTTTAATCAAACACTTTTTTCATCTTATGTAAGCGAACCAATTGTTCCAACTTCTCAAAAAAATTCAAGTATTATACGGCAATATTGACAATGTTATGCGATTTTTAAAGGCGTGCCAATATTAGTTGGAGTCACGGTAGTTGATAGCGACAGTGATATTAGCGAAGAATTATTTTTATATTCTCATATTTAGATATTGAAGATTAAACGGGTTCGGGTTTCTAGTTGCTTTCACGTGCAAGAAATTCAGTCTGACGTTTAGATTTCATGCTGAACGTTCAAATTAATATAAAAATATTGAGGAAATGTGTGTAGCTGGTGTAACGCTATGAATTTAATCGAGCAATGAAAATAGAAAATTGTGTGAACGACGAAGTTAATCTGAAAGACCCGAAGCTAGCGAGCGGTGCGCCGCGCGCCGCAGAGTAGGCAATTTGGACAAAATCGGATTCAAAATTAAGAAACTTTCGATAGGAATGTTGTAGAGCGATGAAATTTTTTTAAAATTAAAGCTGAAACTCTGTAGAATATGGGAAAAATAGGGAGATTATTACCATCCAACCATTTCAACGAGAAAATGATTTCATTAGTTTTTGTCACAAAAATCTATTTTTTACAAAATCCTGAGGTCGTAGACAAATTTTGAGTCCAGATTTGAAATCAACGTGAAAAACTCTATCGGAAATGATGTATAACAGGTTAAAAAATTTTCCGCGCGTGATATTGGAAAAACCAAAATTTTCTTGAATTTCTGCACGTTTAACGAATTTTCTCAAGGTTAGAAAACGTTCGTACCATAATATCCCTATTTTCCAATATTCTACAAAGTTTGAGCTTTAATTTAAAAAAAATTCATTGCTCTACCTCATTCCTATCGAAAGTTCCATGATTTTGAATCCGATTTTGTCCAAATTGCCCACTGTGCGCCGTGCCGGCGGAGTAAGCATTTTGCATCTTACATGAATCTTGTAACGGATTCTGGCTCGCGTGTAACGCGCACTTGTTCCTCGTTAGAGCTCCGTCAGCGGTAAGGGGCAGGCGACGGAGTACGAGAAGGGAAGAGTTGGGAAGTCGGAGTGGATTTTCCACCCTTAACTATTGCTCTTGGAAAGGGGTGGCGAAAGTCACGGATTAAAGGGGAGAAAGTACACGCGTCCCTTTTGCGTTTCGCGCGGCAAAGTAACCGTGTCACGAGTCCCGTGTAAACTCTGCACTTTGGTTAGCGCTAGGATCGCTAGACGCGGCTTGTCGTTCGGTCTCTGAATGGCGGGACAGAGCCATGGAATTTCGCGTTTTTAAGAAATATTATTATCATTATATTATTACATTATTTTCAAAGACAGCGAGGATAATAAAGTGCTAACATGTACTGGACCAGTCTGTACATTTTGTGTAGATAGAGTGAAACGTGTGTATAGGCAGTGTTATGTAGATCCGGTGAAATGGTGCCAAATTAATTATCATCTGAACGCCGACTATAGCCGGCACTGGTGCACACAGGTCGCCTGATGAATAGCGGCTATAGTTAATGCTGGTATTGGAGGGGTTAAAGACGAGGAAGTTTAAATTATTGTAGCCACGCTGAAAATCCTACGGCCAGGTACAAAAATATGAAATTAAATAAAAATAAATACGTCGTATGTTAACACAAATGATGAGCATTTTCTGTTACAGGGCTAAAGGAAACACACGCATATGTTATAGTACAGTAGAACCTCCGATAGAATGAATTAATTGGGGGACAATAAGAGACTTTTTCATATAATAGAACAAAAATCGTTTAGCGCTCGGTTTCATTTAATAATCAAGGAAAAATTAAATAACACGAATAGAAATTGTACACAATAAAAAAAAACAATATTTTTCAATCTTCCTTCTTTCTTCGAACACATAATTTCTTAAATTACAGATAAGTCCGCAGTACCAACCATTGCTTGCTTTGAATTTTTCGTTGCATGCTAGAGTGTTTTCGCATATAATTGGCCCACTTTTGGGTATTCCTTCATTTCTGCAGTGCGGAAACCATTGAAAGACGACGTTCAACTAGTTTTCCATCGTTATACGTTTTCGACTTGCTGAAAATGTCTTTTTGTTTGCATTTGCTTCACATAGTATTGACTATCAGGTTTCTGCATTTTTATATTGGCGATAATTGATTTTGCAATATCATACGTTCGTGCGAAATTCGTTGCAGGCTCTCCATTTTCGAATTTTCTAATTGCTGCTTTATTAACCAGTTAACTCTGATAACTAAAACACCCTCATTTCAAAATCAGTACAACTTTTTCCTTTTTCACTTTTTTCTAATGTTCACTATCTCCAAGAGAAACGCGTAGTCCAATTATTATGTTTGTTATTTTTTCGATCCGGAATTCATCTCCTGAAAACACTTCGGAGAACCGCTTCGGTCCGCGCACACGTTCTTTTTCGATTTTTTTCGAAACGCGGACGACGGTTTCTTTTCTTTTTTTTTTTAATGCAAACGGCAAAACCGACGTGTTCGAAGACAAATTGAATGGAGGTCGCGTCGCGGCAGAAGGCGACGTTCACAGAGCAGCCTGGGAGTTACTGGATCGCTCGAGGTTCGTTAATTAATCGGCAAGACGGGTTCCCGCATTAATTGTAGCTAATATTATCGGCAACCGTATTACGTCGTTGACTAATTACGTCATCGAACCGACGCGGCGCGGCGCGGCGCGGCGGTGCGCGTTGCAGGATGGCCCCTCGAACCGATGGAGCACACACGCAATTTAATGCCAGCCGCTGATTGCTTCAGAATTCAGGTCACAACGCGTCGGATACCCGGGCGCAATTTGCGCGCAAGGCGTACACGTGTTCTCGTGCGTATCGCGCGATCGCAATTCCGGATAATTATATCTCTGATTTACACGGGCGGACGAGCACAGGGAGAAACATCAAGGGCCTCGCAGAGATCTAACTTGTTCCGTGCCGAACGATTGTGTGTGAGCGGTGTGCGGGATGTAAGGGGTAGAGGGTCGAGATAGGGGGCAGCAGTGAGAGACGAGAGAGTGTAAGCGAAGTTAGGCGGGGCGCGAATGCTCGAACAAAACTGTAACTCAACGGGGATATTGGATTAGAAGGCACCGGTACGCCGGCGAATGAAGATTCATCGCGGCCGGGAACCTTTCGAAGAATACGGCCCGACAGCTTTGCACCTCGGGGACCTCACGAACGCGGGATTCAGAGCCGTTCTGCTCCAGACGGAGCGTAATTCTTTTAGCGTGTGCTGAAGCCGCGCCGAGCACCCTGGAAACATGCGCCGCAATCTTTATCGTTTGGTAAGGTAATTCGCCGGATGTGAGTTACGGCGCAAGCCCTACGGGGATTCCTGTTCCTGCGAAAGTCAAATTGGCTGGGGAGGGGGGGGGGGGGGGATCGGACAACTCCTAACGGAAGAGTCAAGATTAATTTTCTATGGGGCGCGAATGAATTTATCGCCAAGGGTAGTCACGTGAGTTTTTCAGAGACAGCGGGTCGGTAACTGCTGTAGAATTTCCGTTCACAGCCTTCAGCCACTGACTTCAGATCCGTCTTGGAACAAAAATGAGGAACGAGCTTGCTCGTGCAAAGACCTGATGGTGTAACTTGTACAATACTGTAAAGTTGGCGACCACACCTCTCATTCGAAGCTCGACGAAACGACAAATCAACTTTTAAGATGTTGTTGCGAGGAGGAAGCATCGATCTTTAAACCTACGGTGGTTTCAGTTACGAAAAAATTTGTTCAAAGTGTTCACGTTTGAATGAATAGTGATTTCTCTGTACAGGGTGAGTCCGAAGAAACAGAACTTACTTTTCGTTGTACAAGAAAACTTCTTAGGACAAAGTTACACTGTTTGAGGGGCCACGTGTAACGGTGTAAGGGAAAAAAATGGTCAAGGTCATTTTTTAAATGAGATTTCAAGGTCATCGATGTTTTTTTAAATGGAATGATATATCTCCGTTAACGTAGTGTCGTAGCTGACAAAATAACGAATTCATCCGTGGAACACAATGTGACCTACAAATGAACTTCAACCCAGAGAAATGGAACAAATAACATTCAACGTGTAAGATTCATTTGCCTTATTTCTGTTACGCAAAATGTTCAAAAATATTCCCTTGAGCTGCTATGCATTCAAATGTATCGTAATACATTTGGGTGATCATGTTTTCTCTCTTAATAACTACATATATTTTCCTGCTGACCTCGAACTCCGAAGATGCAGGTCAAGCTTAAATTTCGCTTGAAAATAGAATTGAGTCTTTGCGAGAATTGTGTGCTAAGATAGTTGATTGCAGATTGTCACAACTGTTAAATAATAATTATACCGGAAGTGACGGATCCGAGGAAGGTCAAATTGAACGATCTTTTCCACTGAAGCACATATATTTGAACAGTGTACATATTTGAAACAGTGTATTCGTAAAAGTTGTGAACAATAATTACGTAAAATGCAAAGTAAACATTTAAGACGTAACAGAGCTACGCATTTTTGTTGTTAATGAATAAAATCTGTTGTCCAATTATTGTCGAAAAATCAGTCGCGCTAAAATTCGCTGTTCCTTTAGTCCTTTGTGTGGGAACTAAGACCCTAGTTCTTGCGACTCGCAGTTGTGGTTATTGTAAGGGGACTAGTACTTTTATTAACTTTTTTACTTGTCAGAAAGTTCACATCAATGTTCCCGCAGCTACTCGAGGTGGAAGTTCTTTAATCGTTCATTTCCAAATTCGCCATGTTTACAGACTTCACGCGGAGCCATCAGTTTTATTTCTCGTTTCTCCGTTGGCGGCTTGTTTTTCTTTCGGAAGCTCGGAGTTTTTAAGTGCCGTGTAATCCGTAAAGGGGCTCTATAAAATCGTTGTAACAGAACTTTGCAGACTGTTGCCTCAAACTCTCTGAGCCCTTCTTTTCCGTTTTAATTTTTCGTTGTATTACAAGTCACTCTGTTTCATAAACAATGCTTCGCTTGTGATATCGATACGAACTTAATCCGCTTTAAACCTTTCGTATCACTGATTTTACACAGGGTACAAATTTTTACACATGTAAAATATATGGAAATGTATAAACAAAATATCTGAAATATAGAAATATAGTACACTGTTCATTGGGAAGAAATATTTACTGTATCGGATTCTTCGTAACCCGAAACATTTATTTACAATGCACATTTCACATACTAGTACCTCGGGTACTTCTTCTGATTGTTAACGAAAGCACAATATGAATTCAAAATATAAAATTTGTATTATATTTCAGAATATTAGTAAACTTACGTCGCCATTTGTTAAATAAAAATACAATAGTTAAAGTATCCAAAAACACGTACCTTCCGGTTTTAAAATTGCAAAAACTTGGTATTTCCGCTTTAAAGTTCAATGAAGTGTAAAAAGACGCGGGGAAATAGACGTGGGTGTATATATCAATTATAGAACGCATTTTCGGTACGCAGAATTTGCAAAACGCGACAGCAGGAACGAAACGAGTTTCTACTTAATTTATTACCTCTTTACCATCAATTTGTATGAACAATTTGCATGTTCATTTATATACAATCGTCGCTCCCACGTGATCGTCAGTCGAAAACTGCAAGGTGCCGTGCCGCGGGACACGCTTGCCGCGATGAAACGCGAATTTCCATTTCAGCCCGATACATGGGGACCAGATTGCGCGACTGATTTATGGAGTCGATCCAGGAAACGGAATCGTAAATGAAATCACTTTGGTTCGCAGTTTAATGCGATCGCCGCCGAACGTCGAAATAGTTTTTTGACAGGACGTTTCCGTTCGAGTGTTTTCCCGGCATGTTTCCTCCACCCTGGATTTCCCTTCCGGCTGATCTCCGTCTTGTACTCGGGATTTACATACGCGTGCATAGGATCTGAGCAATGAGAAAGGGCGAACAAAAGTGGCGCCTTCTTCCTTCCTCCCCCCCCTAACCCCGGAGCGTTTTTTGCGAAATTCAACCGGAAGCATCTTGTAAAACGTTCCGCGAAGCTTCATCCTAAGTTCTCCGCAACTTTGGTATTTATTTGCTCGCTAACCTCCTTTCCATTCGGCTCCACTCTTAATACAGGGTGTCCCATCACAAGCGGACCGTTCGAACATCTCTGAAATTATTAACTATCAGGGGTTAGGGTTAGGGTAATACATTATTTGCAAAGAATTTGTTTTGCCTTTAGTTCTATACAGATCGTTGAAGAGGAAACACGTATTCTTTTACAGTTTTCGGTAAAGCAGCCTGTGTTTAATTGTGTATAATTTTTTTACAACATAAAATGGCGATGTCGAACGTTTTTGCAATTGAAATACCTGTGAAATACCAAATACTTCTACTAAATACAAAATCAGCTGACGAATGCCTGTCGCATTTCACGCATTCCCGATTAACTAAAAAAAAATATTTTCAAACAGTAGTATGCAAGCAAGTACACTATCGCAACTTGCTTTTAAAAAATTCAGCAAAAAGGTTTTTACGGAATAACAGAAATAGAGATCACTTCAAATATTGTTTAGGTTTTTACGTAGTAGTAAGCATAAAGATCACTTCAAATTTTTTTAGGTTTGTACGTAATAACAAGAATAAAGATCACTTCAAATTGTTTACAACCCTGTAATAAAATGACGGCGTCCGTTCCTTCCGAGGATCATATTCGTCATTGCATACTTTTTCTCTGGAGATCTCTGGAGCATTATTTAAGAAATAAAACATTCTGTAGAATATGTTAGGACGCACCTTGAGTCATATTTTGCTTGACGAACTTGGGATTGAAAATTCGCAGGAAAGATGGCAAACTGTTCTTGATAATTATCGAGATTGTCTAATAAATTAAGAAATAAAAACTTGAACTTACTACAAAGTGTGTTTTAGATTTCAAAATAATTGATTACTTATAGGTTCCCCTAATATATCGAAAACCGTTTCAAACAAAAATTACACGGTTTCGAGGAGGATATAACTGTGTTAATAATTTTTTCGTAGGCAGTGGAACAGAGGTTCTGTGAAGGTCGCTTTCAATTTTATAAATGGACCCATGTATTTTCTAATACATCAATCGATGTAGTTTATTATTCGCCCCCGTAAAGAGTTATGAACCTTATCGAAAAACAATTTGTTTAGGTGGAAGAATTCGTTAAGAATGTCTACCAGTTTCTAAAGAAAAGTTATCGACAGGAAAGTCGGATCGACAGGTCATTTAGAGGTCGAGCAAGCCTTCGTGTTCAAACTGAAGGGCGACATTTTCTGCTGTTTCGTAGTATTGAAATCTCTCCTAAAGGAAGGGTGTTTCGATATAAGTAGATGAATAAGTTTAAGTAAAAAAATTTGTAGTAACCTATATACCTTATACCTCTCCTCCTGCAAACAAACCGTTAATATAACTCAGTGTAATTTCGGATTGAAACATTTGTCGACGTCATTACTAGTTTCCGAGATATTCGAGTGGTTCGCTTTAAATTGGATATCCTGTATTAGCCGGTCGTTGTATCTGTTGACTTATGAGCGCAGGCAGCGAGCTGTAGCAGCAAAAACGCGCGTATAAATAAACGAGACAGTTCGCGAAAAGCGTCGAGCGCAACGATAAGAGTCCAGTATCAAGCAGCGGCGTGGGGAAAGGTTGCAAAATTGTAAGCCAGTTCTTTCATTGCTGAATTAACGGCCCCGGGCTAGAACTTGGGAATTAACCTGTCACGTTTCGGGCCCCGAAGCGTGAAACCCGGCAGGATTATTGCCCCTAGGAACACAACGGTGTGCGCCATTCCAAACGCACCGGGAAAGATAAACTCGCAACGACGACCACTTTTTTTCAGGATAGATTTGCTCTAATAAATGAAAGTAAAACAAACGCCTCGCGATTATCCGTCTTGATTGCCAAACAATTTCAAGAATTGTCGTTCGAGTGCAACAGACACCATTGCGTCTTAGGTTCAACCCTTTGCACTCGAAGTTATTTTAACCCCAAAACGAAACATTTCTTCCGAACTAGAATATTTTTCTTCCATATATTTTCTTTTCATGTTATACATACAAAAATGCTGGAATTTACTGGTACAATACTGAAATGGCAATTTATTGAATACAAACAAATTTAATAACGTATCAGAGTATCCACAGTGTTTCAATAGCCCCCGCACCCTGTCCCGTACTATTAAAATTTTTATACCCCCAGTGAAGGGTTCTTGCTACCATCTATCCGATGCCTATTTAGAAGCAAAAATTGTTCTACAAAAGCTCGATCTTCCTCTCCGTAATAATGCTATTTGATGCCACATATTTTCCGGGTGCATCCTCAAGAGGTACGATCCGACGCAAGTATACCGCTGCCATAACAATCAGCTCTGGGCAACGAGGATCCCGCTCGTGCGAAGGTGGTGTACTTTATGTATCATACCAATGAAGGGGAAGAGGATCTCGAGCGTGGAATTCGACTTGCGGAGTCTTCGAGCGGAATCCGAACAACACTCGTCTGGTTCCTTACAAATCATCGTATTCGGCGGTTTCTTGTTGCCGTGGGCGGGCGTGTGTGCGGCACACCCACAGGAATCCGGTACATAAGGGTGCAGAAAAGAGAGATACAAGTAGGTTCGGCTCGATAAGATTGCGGGGTAGCAAGCGAAGGGATTGGAGCCATGATGGCTGCATTGTTTCTTGCCGACGTTGCTCCGCAGACTGGCTGCATCCTGGCACTGTGGATTGTACTTTGCGTTTTCCCCGAGTCTCCAATAGGGCGATATCCCCCCCCCCCCCCCCCGCCCCGACATCCCACTTCGCCGGCGTTTTCTTCGCCGCGTTTCCCTTCCTCGTCCCTTTCCCTCCGTTCCGCGTCCCCTATCTTCCTCCATCTCGCCAGATCCCTCTGGCATCTCGCTTATCTTCGCAACTTCTTCCGTTCCTCTTCGGCCGTCCCCGTCATTGACCGGCAAAAAAGCCACGGGGGTATCATAAAAGCGCGCCGCGAAGAAGGTGCTCGCCTTATTCCCACGGATTTACGAAAGTTCAACACTTATCCGCGCTGCCAGCCGGCAGAGTCTTTAAAGTACTTAGGAGTAATGCGGCGAACGGGCGCGGGTACCGAGCCCCGCGGACCTTTCCCTATTCCCCCCAACCCCTCCAACCCCGCCCTACGCCCACCGTTGTTTCGACCCACTTCTCGAATAAACGCGGTAAATCTGCATCTACAATTCCCAGCATCCCGTTTATCATCGCGACGACGATGCCGTTGCCTCTGTTACGTATGGAGACGTTTCTCCACGTTCATTTCGATCAGAAGTTCTAATCTCTTTTCTGAGAACGAACAGCGTCCCAACAGGCCCCTTTTATTAATGGAAGACCCTGTATGCCTTCTTTATGTGTAAGTCTTTAGACATTCCCTTGTGGCGTACGTTAATTAATATTCTGATAGGAGATAGCCCGGATAACCTTCATTGACCCCTTTTAACGAAAATCTAACCGAGGCCTGGTTTTCATTAGAAGTGACAAAATGTGACGGTGACTCTACGTGACATTAAATCTTAAACAGAGTATCCATTTCATTTTCAAGGTACATAAACCCGTTCATTTTCATCGTCTTTGGTTCAGTGGAGATTCAGAAGTGGTGTTCGGTAGCGGTATAGTAATCGTGCAGTCACGTCGCGTTACACGCATCAGAGTCAATTCTAGTGAGATCGGGTTAATATACAGGATTAGTATACAGGGTGTCCCACGTAACAGTTTTCACGATATTTTAGGTACTTTCGATAATCTGACAAAAAATATTTTCAACAAAAGTTAATCAGTTTTCGATTGGCTATATATTGCAATAAAAAATTTCGAAAAACAATTGTTTTTATAGTATTACCAAGGTCACCTTCATTTTTGTAAATGGCCTACTAATCTTACATCCAAATCGACAAAGATTTCAAAATTGGAAACAAATGGAAACCACATTCCTGGCTGGTAACACCTCGTCGACCATGCCCAGAGCTTCTCCTCGCGTCTCGCTCTCCTGTTTGGTTCCGTGGCGAAATTTCGGGGTGACCAGCTCGGACCGGAGATTAGGGGAGAAAAACTCTCGAGTGTCCCGGAGCCTTTAGCACGAGAAGCCCGAATCCACCGTTTCGAGGACGCCTTCAGTATTTTTCGCGATACCTCGCGGGCTTCCGCTGGGACGCTTAAGTGCTCCGGTAAATTAATCTTAGGAATTCCGAGGTGTTGAGAGGCTTCGGGTCGTTTCAGGTTCGTACCGGAAGAACTGCTAGGACTCTTTCTCGGCTCAAGCTGTTTTTACTTGTTTAAAACAACGCCGAAATATATGACGAATCTTCTTTCTGGGCGAAGTACGTTTGCTTCAACCCCTTCCACCCCTACGACTTTACTGTTACGAAGACTTCTTTGTCGTTTACGATCCCCCTAGGAGGAGAACAAAATTGACCCATGTATTTACTTCGATTCGAAGGAATTTACTTCGAAGGAAAATTTTACTCAAAATTACAAATTAACTCGAAATAATACAAAATCTACTGAATACAATGTATGTTGTTAACGGTCTTCATATTTTAAACACACGTCCTATCGTTTGGCCCCATTCATTTGTCTTGAAATAAATCCACGTGGAGGAACATTTTAGTTTTACCAACTGAACCGTATCTACACAGAAATTTTATTTAATGTTACCTACTAAATACAACATTAACCTTGAATCTACTACAGCCGGTCAGAACGCCCGGTTCCAGATTTTTTATTTTACTATTACTGAAATTATGCTTTCGTGGGAATCGATTAAATACATACAGGATGTTCATTTGAAAACTTTCGAATATATCGAAAAGTATGGAAGATATTAAAAAAGTGGGAGGCAGTATCAGTTTTTCATTTGGGTGGCATTTTTAAGGTCATTTGAAGGTCAACTTTGTTTTTTCAAATGGAAACCTATATTTTTTATTGTGGGGTCATATTGTACGTAAAAAGACCGGAAATTTTCGTGTGATACCTTTTTTTACCTTCCTTTTTTTACATTTCGCCTTCATATGACCTTGAAAATACCACCCAAATAAAAAACCGATACTGCCCGCCTCTTATCCCCTCAATATCCTTGGACACGTGCTTTACAGTCTTCTAATATCTTTCATACTTCTCGAGATATTCGGCTGGAAAGTTTTCAAATAAGCACCCTGTATATATGAATACTGTGAAGAGATTAGAAGAATTTAGGAGCCCTATAAAACTACTTCCGGTTCATTAGAATTATTCCGAGAAAATTGAAATATTCTGTATCCCACAATTGACTCAGAAAGTGACTGTCCACATCGAAAACAAAGTGTAAGTAGTTGGAAACGAAGAAACCTAAATTAAACGTAATGTTGCTGTGCAAATTTACATAGCAATTTTTTCTTTACCGATTCCGTGACAAATCCGGTCGAGTCGCGAGCGGAGCGACGCGACGCGTCGGATCTTTTTTGCGCGGCCGTTTCGCACGGTGGATAACCACCAGCGTGTGAGTTACAATTTGGATTTCGGCCGAGACACCGAAGAACGAACTCGCGGCGAGCAGCCGCGTTCGCCAAGCGTTTTCGAGCGCCGCCACGGCAAAAAGAGCTGGCTGCCGCGCAGAACCCGGCCAATAAATGCGAAGATGCTAAACTTCCAAGGAACTATTCGACCGCCGAACTAATTCGAAGCTCGGGTTAAATCGAGCCCGAGCATCGTCGAAAGAACGTTCTCTCCTCGTTCCCCGTCAAGTTTCCGGCGCCCCTCCATTCCCTCGAATCGAATTAAACGTGGGGATACAATCGGCTGGCCGCACAGTGGTACCAAAGCAGGAAAACGTGGCCAAAACCTAAAATATGAACTTTCAGCTAGGTAAGTTTTAAGTATGGGGTTAAAACCAAGGGGGTTAACCAAGTATGGGGTTGGTTACTCTAACAGTGTTTCTAAGTGGGGGTAAACAGCAAAAATATCGTTTTTTTTATACCTGATCAACAGTCACAGTCCGAACTTCGAATTCATTAGACCATACCTTTTTAAGCTTGTAAAGCACATTGCGAATTTCGAGAGCACAGTGTACAAATCATGTTGAAACGTTTCTATTTTAATTGTGCATTATGGATGCTGTATGTGGAGTAAGTTGCATAGGTTTCAGTGGCAAATGTTTATTGATAACTGTGGTCAACTTATGACCAGTGGTCAGTTTATAAGTGGACAGTTTGAAACTGACTGTCCACTGATAACTGTGTATGCAAAGAGAAAGTAAAAGTGAAGGCATAAATTTTTACGATTTAGAGTAAAAATTGCAAGTCTTACAAGGTCTATCTGTAAAACTTATTGGAGCTTCTACTACATAGCATTATCTTGCAATTCTAAAAAAAATTAGTTGACCCTGGATGCCTCTGCGGTCGTAGCACTGTTTTTTGTAAGTAAGCACTATGGACTGAGTCTTTCTGTGAAATTTAAACAGATTTTGAATAGAATGTCAATTTTTTTATGAAGAATCATATATCCGACATTTTTTTATATTTTTCAAACACGAACGCTGTTTTTATACCGGCTGTTCATTTGAAAACATTCCAGCCGAATATCTCGAAAAGTATAAAAAATATTAAAAAAGTGTAAAACACGTGTCCAAGGCAATATCAGTTTTTTATTTGGACAGCGTTTTCAAGGTCATTCGAAGGTCAACTTTGTTTTTTCAAATGGAAACCTATACTTTTGATTGTGGGGTCTTATTGTACGTAAAAAGACCAGCAATTCTTCAATTCTTTCTTCTTTGGGAAATTATGGAGTGCGAATAGAATACTTACTTTATACAATACAAAGGTGTTGGGTGTTGAGTTTGCAATCCGGAGAATTAGTGTTTCCCCTCGTTCCGGTCAATATGAAACAGCGTATTTTCTAATTTTAAGTTCAGATTCGTGATCAGCGACCCCAGAAACGGCCTAATACCAATTTTCCAGCAGAACCAATAATTTTTTAATAAGTTGTTAGGTTTTGACCACGTTTTGACGATTCGGGACCACTGTGCAACGGTACAAATGAAAACTTTCTGGGATTTATCGATGAAACTTCGGACCCGTTCGGCACCCTGACGAGGTAGCCGACGAACGCCGCGTGTCTCGGCCGGGAACCCTTTTCCCACGATTGCATTTCGAAATTCTCCGATTGGTCGCGCAAAGGACCCGCTGGACCGAGTGAATTCTGAAAAGGTGAAGCGCGCACAGGGCCGTTTCAGAAGCGGAAAGTGTTCGCGCGGCTTATGAGAATCCGCTCCCATTTCCTTCCCGTTGAATCACCGCTCTCCGGCACTTTACTTTTCTTCTCCCGTTTTACCAGATGCCGTCGCGGGGCCACGAACGACGCGTAAAATCTCCGATTGCTCGGCAAACCAATCTCGCGACGTCTCCGACCAAAAATATTTCTGCTTCATCGAAACACGAGTAGGAAGTACTAAACACCGGGAGGGTGGAGTCCAGATTAAACTTTGTTCTCGAAAAAGTTCCCGGACGAAAAGCGTTCTCGAGTTTCGGTCCCGCGACGACCCTCCCACCCCCGGTCGCGACAACCGGGCGACTCTCGGGCTCCCCTGAAGAGATATCGAGAAGGGAAACGTGCTGGTATATCACGTCAAGGGTCGGTCCATTAGACCCGTAGCTGAAACGCACCGCGTCGAGCTCGAGGAATACCAGGTTCACGCGCCGAAGCCGTTTGTCCGTGTGCGCACTTTTAATGGACACCCCGGCTTGAAAGCCAGGCCCTCCCTAAAATGCGCCGCTGCTGAGGCGTTCTGACCGAGACGCGGAGAAGGGCGAAAAAGAGACCGAATAGGTGTCGCGGAAAACGAGACACCGGCGTTGAACTGCTTGCCTTCCCGTTACAAGCTTGTCCCTTCTTAGAGGGATCGATTAACTTCCCGACGATGCTCGGGAGCGACGACTCCTTGCATTATCCTCCGCAACCCCTGTCTACTTCGGCATGTATGGGACTTTAAAGCTCCTTTCAACGGCGAAATGATTTTTTCACTTTGTCGTCCGCGAACGATCCAGTTTGCGCAATGGGTCGCGCAATATATGTTTTCAAGCCTGAACGAGCACCAAGTTTTTGGAATTCGGTTCTTGTAAACGCAAACATAGCGCGCATTCTGAACAGAGCCGAGTAGAATACCATTTTGAATAGCAAATAATTCTTTTTACTTTGTGTGCGTCACCTTGCTAAAGTATTATTTTATGAGGTTAGGTAAGTTCGGTTGCAAGTTTAAATCAATATTGCAATTTTTTAAATTTAGTCATCAATTGCTGCAAATGCATACACACACAAGAATTCACGTGTAGTTTTCTTTTTAAACAAGCCACTTCTAGCTGATCATATTTAACACAAAGAATATTGAATATGACCGAACATATGTTACGATTCAATATTGAAAATATTTGTATTTGGTTTTCATATATTTTATTTATTTTAATGCGTGTCTTTTATTTGAAATATTATATTTGTCCGATCGTACGTGGTCAGGATCTATGACATTAAAACGTTTCAATTCATTCGTATGATTAATAAAGAACATGATCAAACTTGAAAGTTTCATACAACAAATTTACTAAAACAAGTTAAATTTGAAGTTTTAATATATCTGATATATTTGTGGAAGTCCGTGCAGACCGAAATATTTGTTAACGAAGTTCGCACAAACTGCACGGTGAAATTTTTGTTTACGCCTAATGGTTTTAGAGATATCCAATAAAAGAGAATTGTTTACCCCAAATTCTGTTCTCTCCCCTTCAACGTAGGTGTTGAGCGATGAAACAATAATTGTCATTTTCATGAGTCCTATGTTGTACGTAATGCTCATCAAAATCGTGTCTCGCTTAAAAAATTCCTAGGAAAAACAAGGTTTGTTTTGTTTGTCTGATCATAGACATTTATTCCACTTGCCAGACCGGGAAATGTCCTATTTGTCTGAGCGCAGATTATTCTATTCTACTTGCGTGGACATATATCGTTTCCATTTTACTCGTTTGTCCACAGATTAACCACATTTCATTTACCCGACCATAAACTGTTCCTATTCCACTTATCTGCACATTAACCAACCCCATTCTACGATACTTATCCGGTGGCACGCCGTCCGTATTCTACTGGTTCTATTTGTGTACCTCCATTTCGCTTGTCTGGCCATACGCAAGCTTTATTCCACTTGTCTGACTATATACAGGTATCATTCCACTTGCTCCACCCTACAACCACACGTCTGCTTCTTTCACTTGTCCGAACATACACGGCACGATTCTACTTGGCGCGATTGGAACGCGAATCTTGTTTCAAACAGATGATAAAATGGAAAACCCAATTCGACAGCACTCGGCTGATTAAAAATGGGTCTTCTCGCGGAATTGTCCTCCGCTCGCACTTTGACAGCGAACGTGACCCCACAATAAACAGAACAGCAATCGATAGATGGAGTTTCACATTTCTTATTGTTATACTTCGGTGGCTCCGAAAAATGTTTGAACGGTGCGTTTGCGAAAAATTGATTTCAGCTGTGACACTTTCATTTGAAAAAGTATCGCAACAATGAACACATTTCAAAGCGTCAAACTTTGATTTTCATAAATATTCATTTTTACCTAAGGCATAAAATTGAAGGGGTGTTTTCACTTGAAAATTCTAATTGAAGCGTCTTTAAAAACATAAAGAAAATTTTTTGGTGAATGGGTCGATGGCAGATTTGAAGATTGAAGTCTTTTCAACGATGTCAAAAAACGTCACTCTCGGTTTTTTGGGGCCGTTTTATCAAGTTTTGGTTGGAAGGTGTTCTGTCTCTACAGTAATATAAGATTCAATGTGAGAATTTGTTTCCCTATTTTTTCCCCTTTTGTTCCTGCCCTTCGAGCCAGTTCTGCAAAGTCTCGCAAAGTTCAGAATCTATTTCATATCAGAGAATGAAATGTACGTCTATCAAAAAAGGCCACCCCGTCTCTTTCCCTCGAACCGACAGCTCCTAATGAGAAGCAACGCAGGCTCACGACGTAGAGCGCGCATAAGCGAAAACAACGTGACCTTTCGCACTCGAGCTACAGCCGAATAATTCCGGGGTAGTTTCGCGAATTCATTGACACCGAAACGTCCCAGTTCGGAGGTTCCTCGCGAAATTACGCGGGGCCAAAGTTACCGAAATTCTTACCCCGGTGAGAACTTTCCTCAACAACAGCCCATAATTTCGCAGCGCAAGACGACGAACACCTAACGAACAATATGTTCATCTCGCACTCGATTTTGCGTCTTCTGCGTTTCAGCCCGTCGCTCGAGGACCTTGCACTTTCGTCATTAGCCATCTATTGTTCCAGTCGTTCATCCGCGTTCGACCCATTTTATGTCTTGCGAATCAGCAGCTCTCCAGCGCAGCGCACTGGATGAAGCGCGCCACCGAGCCGTCGAGCTAGCAGTCGGATCGTTGACAGGGGTTGATTACGATCGCTTAGATAATCACGCGTACGCTTGCTTTCGTCCGACAAAGGGGAAACGCAAGTATTTGCCCCACGCGTCTGCGTTCTGCCTCCGGACATGCAAATGAATTCTCGCGTCGTTTTCCGGAACGTGCCAGATCGAGGTGAAAAGAAATTTTCTGGAAAAATTGTGTAAAAATTAATGTCTAGTATTCTCAGAATGCAAAGGGGTAGAATAAAATATCTCTATCTTTAGAGTGTAAAGTGTGTAATGAAATATTTTAATTGTGTGTTGTGTTTACAGTCTTCCTCCGCGTTGAAGAGGGATCCATAATATTGATTTCCTTTCTATGTACAATTATTCGCAAAAAATTTCGTCGAAACAAAAGAATAGAGAAGCAAATATATTATCCATAAGTAATCAACACTTTGCAAAGAATTTTTAGTTCTGTACCTATCGTTGAAGAGGAAACGCGTATTCTTTTGCAGTTTTCGGTAAAGCAGCCTGTGTTTAATTGTGTATAATTTTTTTACAGCATAAAACGGCGGCGTCGAACGCTTTTATAATTGAAATACGTGTGAAATACTAAAATCTCTAGTGGAAGCTGATCCAAAATTAAGTATACAAGGATTATCGAGAAGCCTTGGATTCACATGGTCAACTAAACAAAGTCACCTACACGAAATGGGAAAGGTAGAAGATGTTATGAGGCACCTTGAGTTATATTTTGCTTGGCGAACCCTGGATTTCTATAAGAGGGGGATGGAAAATTTGCAGGAAAGATGACAAACTGTCCTTGATAATGATGGAAATAATATAATGAATTAAGAAATAAAAACTTGAGTTTAATACAAAGTTTGTTTCAGATTTCAAAATAATTTTTCACTTATGGGTCCCCATAATAGTGCTCGCAGGGAATAGCGGAGGCAGAGCACGTTCGACGAAGGCGACTATGTGTCCTTAATTAAGTTATAACCTATTTACGACAATGGGCGTGGGGTAACGCGTGAAAGCAACCGGCTATTCGAATCAGCTCGCATTTTGAACAACGTCGGTACATTTTGTTTACGACTCGGAGCACTTGGCCGTCGCGGAAACACCGTGGCCTGGCTAGGAGTACACGGGCGTTTCGGTCATTAGCATTTCGGCCACTCATGATTTATTCATGAAGAAGGCAGCGTTCTCGCGAGCACACCGCCGCTCGCTCGGCCATGTCGGCTTGCCGCTGCGCCGGTTCGTTCGCCCGCTGCCAGAGAATGCGCAACAATGCATTATGATTTACTATGCAAAAGGTATGCGCGAGATCGCTATATAAACGTTCCTGTTTGAGTAGATGCGCGAAACGTTCCTCGGGGTATCCAGGAGAAATGCTCGGCGCGAACGTTCGCTCGCGTACCCGTCCCGCGACCGTGCGACTTTAATCGCCATTACTGCGCTTCCGCTTCCGAGGATCCCGCTGATTCCGCGCCTTCGTTCAGCGATTTTTTCCGTGACGCGAGAATCGTTCTCGCCAGGTTCCGCGAGCCCGATTAATTACGGGCCCGTTGTCATACCGCGAGAAATCGTCACTTGCCCGAGCTGAATATTTTCCGAGCGGGGTTTCTTAGCTCCGGCTAATTACCATAAACCGGTGGAATTACGTTCGCTCGAAGCACGATCGGAATCTGTTGATCCGTTTTTAATGAAATCGCGAGCACATCCCGGGATCCTGTGAGAATAGGTTATCCCATTCTCCGGGTTCAACTTCCTTCTATAACATGCTCGCGCGAAAGCGTTCGCGGGAGTTCATCCTTTCCGAGCTATTCAAACAATTAATCCGCCGGCGAGATCCGATTTCACGACGGTGAGACAAGGTATTCTGTTTTGAGGATTTCGGACGTACGCGCGTTCCCTTAATATTAATCCTCGGGCTGCGGTTCGCTGTCGCTATAATCGTATACCGAGGAAGTTTTCACTCAAGCTTCGATATCCACCCGGGCTTTCTATGATATGACATGCTTGTGGCGTTTCCGTGCAACGACTGCGACGGTATTTTCAGAAATCTATGATCCAACACAGGAGTTCTCGTTGCCAAACGTTTGGAATCGTCGATTAGTCGGGAGATTGAACGATGGCTGAACTTTGCCTGGGGAAACCAGATATTTTTAATTCTCTTTTATGTAATTCTGTAGATTCTGGCAAGACAATGCCCAAAATCCTAGGAGACCACTGGTTCAAAAGTTATTGTCAAAAAAAGAAGCTAGTCCACTACCTATCCTTGTGACCCTTCAACTAGTGATCTCCTAGGATTGAAACCTGGATTTTCGGAATTACCTCGCCAAAATCTACAGGTTTTCGCAAAAAAGAGTTGAAAATATCTGGTTTCCTCATGGAAAGTTTAACGCATTCACGACGGGATATACCACCGGTGGTACAATTACAACTGCCAAAATGCGGCCCCGTCGTGAACGCGTCAAACGGGCTGTCTCATGCGAGAAACTCGATCTTTGCATTTTCAGAACAGAGAAAGAATATGTTTTTACGTTCATTTAATTCTCCTTCAATCGTTTCAGTTTATTCTTTCGGGTTTCCGCAACGTAGTCTGTTGGTTCCACGGGAAGTCGGACGCGGCAGCTCGTGTAACGGCCCTTGCAAGTCAATAAAACGATCCTGGCAGATTTGCATAACCCGCGGATCCATGGATCTTCCCGTGGAAACCCCGACTTCCTACCGTGCGGCAACCGAGCGAAATTCCGCGTACATTTGCGGCCATTAAATATTCAGTCAGCGGAAAGTTCGACAGGTGGTGGACGAACGGATTCCAACGGGATAACGGCAGGTGTTTGATATCCGAAACTTACCGGTCACTATGAGCCTGGCAAACGACGAACTTTCTACGGTGTCGCCTGTGACATGGTGGACGGTCCGGCATCGATAACTAGAACGGGCGTCCGACGAAGACACCGAGAACACCAGCAGCTCCCCGGTTGGCAGCATATGGTATTTATCATCTGAAAGCATATTCGCATTTCTGATTCCGTTGCACACATATCCGCTGCCACCTGCAAGCACATGCACAGGGTGTATAAAAATTATATGTCACGACCAACATGCCGTGATTCTACACCTCTGGATCGGTGGAGATCTGTTAAAAAAGTGCATCCCAAAATTGACCTCGACCTTGAAAGTTAAGGTTGAACCTTGAAAGAAATCTTTGTTTTTATCGCATCGTATAGTACTCGTCACTGAAATTTATCGACACTTTGATTAACAGATCACCGATCCAGAGGGGTAGAATCACGCTATGGTGGTCGTGACATATAATTTTTATACACCCTGTACAGTTCTGAATTTCTGTAATACTACACCTACCGCCAGCAGTCAAATTGACCGGCTCTAGAATGTTTTATTTTACAATTATTTAATAAGACAAATTATTTCATAGGAAACGGTTGTGTAGATATCTTTAGTAGAGCATGTATTGCAGTAGGGAGAGTACAAAGTCTAAGTAAAATTGATCTTGTCATTTTTATAAGGGAACATGCGCTAGTTATTTTTAAGGTTCGGTAGGTTTAGTAATAACCCTTTGCACTGGGTGCTATTTTAATTCGGAGTCGTAGAATATTTTCCGTAGAAGATTTCCACATATAATGTTTAAATGTTTAGTAATCTATTATATACACATTTTGTAATGTAACAAATATTTTGGGATATTTTTGTAATTTCTTTGAAATAATATCACAACGATTTTTAGTGGCGCTTTAGAGTCACCATTCGAGTGCGAAGGGTTAATACCGTTATTTATTTTCTACAAAATTAAAAATTAAAAACCAAAGCTACACTTTCGCAGACCAAAAGGTACGGTCAAATGGGCCACGAAATTGATCTTACTTCATACTAATCGATTGGGCTCCCACAGAAAACCCACTGTGGCAAATTTCACGTACCCTCCAGACAAGGGTAGTTGTAGGGTGAGCACGGTTTAATGAATTATGCTCTAATTCTTTTACGAAACATTCAACATATTTCTACAAACCAGCACACATTACAGCCTCTGTTTTCCATTGTTTTTGCCCTTGATGAGTGCAAGATTAAATTATTTAACACTACTTTATGAATAATAATTGCCAGCATTAGTCAAACTGTTGAAACTACATTTTTCAGCAGTCAAACTTGTTCATAGCTCGTACAGTCATAGTCCGTACAGTTTTCAACAGTTCCACGACCAAAATTTATAAGCTAGAACTTTTTTAATGTCAATGAAACAAGTCGTGATTAAAATTTTTATTTTGCGGAGGAAACAATTCCATCGAAATCAATCACATTGTTGACCTGCCGGATTTGTCGAGATCTAAGAAAAAATGACACGGGAAATACGAAAAAAGCTATAAACAAACTACGAAATAAACATTTGCGTGTCAAACGCAAGTTAATTCATCAGCCTGTGATTACTTTACGCTACAAAATACTATACCGTCACGAATGCCAAAGGTCGCGCAGAAAGCACGATGAAAATTTAGACGTGCATCTACAACGAGCGAGCCTTACACGAAAATCCCGCAGACTATGCCTCACCACCTATGCACCTCTATTATTTTCTAATATTCCCCGGTGTCTTTTTATTTTTCCGTCCGAACTCCAAAGGCAATTGCGCCCCGTTTCGCGGGCCGCGGCCGCGTTTCCATTAACATGCAAATTTCTTTAATGGAAAATCCTCTCTGTTGTCCGGGGCGTCGGTGCGCGTGTCGTAAATCGACGAAAAATAAGAGAAGTCCGGAAAATCATTCGGAAAGCTAGGCCCCCGCGTTAATGGTGACCAACGGCGCCATTAAACGGACGTGTAAAATGAAAATTCGGGCCCGCCGCCGCACCACCCCGACACCTCCGCCCCGCCCGCGCCCGTTTTTCGGGCTTGACCGGAATAACGAGCGCGTCCAGCTCACGGGATCCAGGCATGGGAAACCCGCGGGAATGGGGCTCGCAAAACGGCGACCGGTTAATTCCATACAGTGAAACGGCGGGGGCGGATCGATGAACGGTTAAAAAATCCGACGAGCCGACGAACGTCAATCGTGTAACCTGGATTTAACGCTGCGCGCACAACCCGACCAGGTGAAACGTAGTTCTACCCTGCGGACGTTATGCGACCCGCTTATCGGATCCTTTACACCGATACCATCCAGTTCTGCGATTCCCCAATTCTCGTTGCAACGCCGATTTAACATTCTTCAGGATTCTCCTACGCCCTGGCCTATAACCCTCCTTTGACAAGCCTTTTTCTTACACCCTCCACTCGTTTATGTTTACGAGCATTTACTATAGCAGCTCAAGGTAATATTTTTGGACATTTTGCGCATTAGAAATAAGCAAATGAATCTTACACCGTTGAATTTTATTTATCCCATTTTTCTGGGTTGAAGGTCATTTGTGGGTCATATTGTGTTACATGGATGAATTCGTTATTTTGTCAGCTACAACATTACGTTAACGAAGATATATCATTCCATTTAAAGAAACATCGATGACCGTGAAATCTCATTATAGAATGACCTTGAAATTGTTTCCCTTACACCGCAACATGTGGCCCTTCGAACAGTGTAACTTTGTCCTAAGAAGTTTTTTTTTTCACAACGAAAAGTGACGGAGATATTTAGGTGTCCTGTTTCTTCGGACTCACCGTGTATATATAGTATATAAATTGTTATAAATTTGTTTTTTGCTGTACCCCTTCACAATGTAAATACAGTGAATTCCCAATATAAGTCACTGCGAGCCTCGCGTTTTACGGTCACTGGGACTACCCACACCACCACGGATAGTGACTTTTACATTTCCAGCGTGCACTGTGTATTTCGTCTAAATGTCACTCACCGTGCAAGTAACTTATATCGAGATTTCACTGCATTAACCTTCTCTTCGCTAATCTTCTCATCGCTAATGACGTAGCTTTTTCGAGTAGCAAAGATAAAATAATCATCGGCAGCGAAGGAAATATATTATATCATAATAACATATATTATATATTATATTATAATAACATAATAGTTAACATAATTATATTAAATTTAGGAATGGGCACGTGAATGTTCCTCGGTTTGTGAATATTAAGCGGAGCGTTTGCGTCGGTGTCCACTAACTGAATGGTGGGGTCGGGGACGCGATGCTCGCACGATGAATAGATACATCGGAATAATCGGCGTTACGCGCACCAGCCGACATAATCCTGGAAAATGATTCTGGGTCACCGAGCGAATCGATAGTTGGAAAAATTCGAACCGCAGGCCGAGGGCAGTGTCAGTTGACGTCTATTTGGACCGCGCGTCATTGATCGACGTCCGAGGATACCGTCGATCCTGGAAATTGAACAGCATTTCGAGATAACGAGATCCACGATTGCGTTTCCCGAGAATTTTCTTTTCAAACGATGCTCGCGATAATCACGGGACTCAATTGGTTGCATCGCAGCCTCGTGAATACGCCACTGCGCCCGTGATTCGGGATCAAAATCCATTTTGAGTTTACTCTATGTATGTCAAGAACGCCTAGCAGATAAAAGTAGCAGAACTGTCCCCACTCCCGCGGGGAACCAAGGCCTCTGTCCTTTTCTACGTTCGGCGTGAATCGAAGAATAGTATCTCCTAGCTGATACATGTCCCTGGGTAGACCCTTGTTTTGGACATATATCTAGTAAACACTGTATTTCGAGATTTTAGAGTTTATATATGTCACAAATGCCTAGGATATAAAAGTCCCAGAACTGTGTCGCGATACATGCCCCTGGGTAGATCCGTGTTTTGGACATACATCGAGTAAACACTGTATTCAGAGATGCTAGATAATTGAACTCGTGGATGCGCCATTGTACCTGTTGCAATATTGTTTGCAAGAAGCTTTCGATACTAAACCCATCACTGTTAAACGAGCGTGATTTTTAGTCAACAATTGTCGAAGTTATTGAAACACCTCCAATGGGAAAGGACAAAATGAATTTCATTGTTCCAGCAGGTATTGTATTGAAAATTGTATAAACTCTATACAAAGTGTTGTCAAATATAAGGTTTGAAAGCATAACGGTGCAATATGTCAATGTAATTTTTTTTTTAGTTTTCATTTGTTGGTATATGCCACTACGTTTTAAAAATAGTTTCGTTTAAGTGATCGCCCCTGGACTTCTTCAAGACATCGAACCATGAACACCAGGTATTAGTCACTTATTAAACGGTTTAACATAATCCCGGGGAAAGTAATCTAAACATGTTACGTCGCATGATTTTGGTGGCCAATTCACATCAGTATTGCGAGATATCACACGATCATCAAACTTTTCTCTCAATCGTCGAACAGATTCATTATTTGTCATATGAATTTTAACAATTTCTGCACGCTGTACGACTTTATATTTTTCCGCGATAAAGTGACAACCAATAGTCAACGCCATCGTAAAATCTGGAAAGAAAGAAACAAAAAAAAATATGGCTGTAGTATCCTGTCAAAGGTGTCAAATTTGACAACTAGACTGCAGGTCTTAAATAAACATTTTCTTCCTGAATTGCCACAAACTGGAGTGAAATAGAAATTTACTTTCTTTCTTAATATGTTGAATAGGTTGAAAATAATGTAACAGCATTTAAGAATTTTTCTAATGTTTTAAAATACGTCATTTTTGTCATAAATGCATAAAATCCGCAGTATATTGATCTGTAGAGTCACCCTTCTAGTTAGTATACTCGAGACTTTTCTGTACCCTGATTTGAGCTCTGCGGTTGAAAATGTGTGAACAATAATTCTTGTTACTCCCGCAACCAACAGTCGCATACAATTAGAGTGCTGACAATAAAAATAAAAATGGCCAAAAAGTACAAGGTTCTCGGTATGAAGGTGCAATCGAGCCTGTACAAGCGCGGAGCCGGTATCACAATGCCATGGAAACAGGGCGAGTATCCGATATCATGATCGATTAATTAAACTTCTTGCTGGAATCCCGCGAGAAACGCCAAATGGCTAGATTCAATTCCAAGGAGCTGTGTCAGAACTTGCTCCGATAAAATTAACTCGGAAACGCCATCGAACTTCACTCGAGAAATGGCACTGGTCAGGGGTGTCTAGGTGGGGCACAGGAAATGGTCCCTCGTCCCCGGTAGTTCTCGGAGTGTGGGGGGAGGTGGGGGAGGGCACAAATTATAATGTAAATTACGCGAAATCGTTGCACTCGGAACGGAGCGACGCGCGGCGCAACACAAAGGGCCATTTCAGCCCGCTATTTTTCCCGCTTGTCCTCTTGTACCGGTGCGAAATATATTACGTATACAGTATACTCCCATCTTCCGCAGGCGTAACCGGCAGCGACGAGCGCGCGCGCGTGTGCGCCGCACGTCACGCGCTCGTAGGAAACGCCTCGCGCGAAAATGTTTTCGCCCGCGTTCGCACCTCGACAGATAAACGACTGCATTTGCACCGATACAGTATTCATGAACATTGTCTCTCTCACTCTCTCTCTCACCCTCTCCCCCTTCCGTTGGCCAACCCACGCGCGTTTTTACGCGGACTGACTCTCTCCCGGCAATGTCAATATGTCGATGTGCGTTCCACTCATGCATGAGCTCGCTCGTGTTACATTATGCTGGGAAACGTTTCTCGGAACTGTAGTCGACCGAAATGCAATGGCCACTCTTGCAAATGGAGGGGAGTCTAAGTATTTTGAACAGGGCTTCAGAGAGCTCTGGATCTTTTTAGTAACTTGTATTGGTATCTGTTCCATGTGGTATCTTTCTCGACCCCCTTTTTTAACTACTACATACTTTGACTTCTCTATATATGTCGCCAAGGGCTGGACGATAAATGTCGCGGAATTATCCCTTCGCGGGGTATACCCCGTGACAGGCCTCGGACACCGAGGGGTGTAAGTATAACACGAGTGTGTCTCCTGTATGCTGGCAAGACCCGTGTCGTTGACATATATCGAGAATTCGTTGCATTTATTTTATAGTGATAAGAAACTGTTCATCGTTCATCGGTTCATCGTTCGGAATTGCATAGAAAGGTAGAAAAAAATTTATATTTATGCCTATGGTTTCTCCGTCTACAACAAAATAGAATTTTATTTCTATAACTAGACTGCGGAACTTTATGCAAAATTATTTGCATCAACTGCAACAAACGAGGGTCATATAAAAATTTGTTTCATTCCTTGATAATGTTCATGAGCTACTGATACATTGATGTTCTCAGATTTTTAAAATCTGTCTACTCTTTTAAATGGCATCTACTCATTTTTATTGTAAATGCATAAAATCCGCAGTCTATTGATAATATACGTATTTATTGGACAGACTGGGGAAATCGAGGGGAATACCCCCTCTCTATCATTGTCGGATTAGTCACGTGATCCGGCCGTGGCGGAAGAGTGGGGATGCTCGCCGTCGGAAAATGAAGGGAGTGGCGTCGTAGGACGGATAGAGTGGGAGAGGTTAATATGTATGTTATGATTGGTCCCGTAGTTCTAATATTAAATCACGTAATAATAAGTAGATGCAGATTCATGTTTCCTCTCTGTTCGATTGGTTAATAATAATTTATTCGTAATTATACAATCTGGATTTCCGTGGCTGAATCCAGCTTGTTACATAAATCAACAGCATACATATGACGGCAAAATCGATATGGTAAATTCGTATTGCGCTCTTCTCTTTTCTTGACATATGTTTCACAACCAATTCACACATGCGCACACATTCACGCTTGTACTCATATTTATATTCATGCTATTCTTCACAAAAATCGTATCACAAAAATATAGTTATTATATTATCCTGTTTAATTTCAATTATGCAAAAATGTTGTTTACTTGTTAGTCTAGACAAGTTCTCCTTTAAAAACAAGGAAACAGTTTTTATTGTTTTTACTTTTACGATTTTTATACTTTTTATGAAATAAATGTATGAATTATATGATGTTATGTTATTAACACATTTGTGGTGGGTCATTTTGGACACATTTGCGAAGAATATTCGCCAAATTTCGCGAAGATACCATTTTGAAGAAACTGTTACAACTTCGTGACCAATTAATATGTCTGTTATAAGATATCTGATGACACATTGAACAATTTATAATGTTTTATCCATTTATTTTGAAATGGAAGTTTGAAGAATGTAAAAATGCATATATGCGTCATCCTCTGCGAATATATCAAATAAAACTGGAACACAGTAATTTGACTTTTTCATTTATTTTGCGCAAACTTTTTTAATAAACGTTCCAAAAGAACTTGTTTCCATGGAGCCTTTATTGTACAGATTTTAAAATATCTGGTCATTCAGGACACTTTTTAAAAAAGTTCCCTGGGGTAACAATTCTTTTGACAAAAATTCTACGGATACCGTAGATTCTAGAAGAACAGATATTTCGTTAAACGAAACAAATAAGTTCGCACAGAATTAAAAAAAAAGAGCTGGAAGATATTATTTGGAACTCCGATTTTGAATACTATGAACAATCAAAAATTCCGATCGAATATGTATAAAAATTAATTGAACAAAAGTACAATGTGCTACAAATATCATATTTTTAATATTGAAAGTCATTGAAATCATAGAATTGTTACGATCATATTACTGATAAATCTGGTCGTTTAATTAAACTTCTAGTTTGATATTGGAGTGGAATGTAATAGCCCAATTAATTTGACCCTATATTACGGCCTGAAATGGAGTATAAAGGAAAAACGAAAAGCACACTTTGCAGGTTGCAATATGAAATTATTCACGTAATTACACAACGTTAAATTACGAAACGTCTCGCGTTACATGTACTGGTGATTGTATTCATAATTAAAGCACAACAAACATAACAGAATTGGTTTGTACATATATAATAACAGTTTGTTTGAACGAGTTCCTTGCAGTAGATTGAATTTAATGAATTAAAGTGAATTTTAAAAGTAAATATGTCGATCATATGAAGCCATAATTAAAGCATGAATATTTAGACAAATATATATTTTCACAAATAAATTTAAAGAACTTGAATATACATGAAACATCACTTCCTGTTTAACAGTTAACAATTGAACTAGGCCAAAAAGTTAGTTCCTAGTTTGAAATATATTCCGAAAAAAAAAACAATTTTTAAAAGCTTATAACTATCTGAACTCAAACATGTAATTTTTATCTGTGTTTTCTGTTTCTTTAATTTTTGTGCAAATGGAAAAATGTTCTATAAACGACTCGAATTTTGTCGAGGCATCAGAAAAATTCGTTTACTAAGTAATATGTCAACATATTTTTTTTAAATAGGTATTGCAACAAAAAAAGTGATGGATTTTTTACTTTTATATCCGGGCCTATAATGAAAATTCAAGAGATGAGTACTGGAAGGAATAAAAATCTTCAAAGTAAGAGTTTGCGATATATTTAAATTAAAATTGCAACTTTTAAGTTTTGGGCACGTTATCTGGTACACTAGCTCTTTTAAGCTGTCCAAAGGGGTCAGATTGTTTGGTCGAATTCCGAAGGTTCCCTTTCAGAGGGTGTGCGAATATTTTCCCACCAGCGTATGATCGGGAAAATATGGTAAATCAAAACGCGCGAATGGGAAAAGCAGCTTGTTCCATTTTGTAAACCGTGAATATTACGAGCCAACCCAAACTGCAGGGCAATGATGTATTCTGCATGGTAAGTAGCACGGAGCGTAAGAAAATGTCTGAATAAGGCCAACTAGAGGTCGACAAAAAATTCCAGCAGTTCAACGAGGGCGCTGCGCTGCGTCGCACCCTCCCGGGACTCATCCCTTTGTCATAAAATAAAGCGAGGGAGGCTGGTTCGAATCTGGACGTCCCGGTGGGTGTTTCGAAACAGATTTTCAATTTGATAGCCTACGGGGGCTGCTTCACTTTCGCGTTGTATTCCGAAAACTGTATGGCAATCCTAAAACATGTAAGTGCAGGTACGTCTGATCTCCCTAAAAAACGGAATCTTATTTAAAAAAAGAATTAACGCATTCGTTTATTATGTTGATGTATTCATTTTACTAAACTTGATTAGGATCTGTAACATGCAAGAAAGTTGGAGGATTACTCAGTATCATACATTTAATTTTTTGCAATTTTTATTTCATTAGATAACTTACTTTGATTGTATGGAATTTTTCGGGTTTCTAGTTGGGCGTTCAAAGTGTTAATGGCACACGCTTTAAATTCAAATCTCTTCTTCAAAACGATTTCCGTTTTTGTACGACAATGTTTCATGATTCATGATATTCTACAAATATTGTTGCGATCAAGTAACCTCCGCTCCTTTTCATTTAGATAAAGTTTTGTATACCTGTTGCGAACCATAACCGCGAACAACGAGCACGGACAGCGAGGTTTGTTTGCAGGGAGAATGCTAATCAATTAATTAGTAACAGCCGGCGAGGTTTGTTTGAAGGGAAAATAGTAGGTAATTTATTAATAAATGCACGAACGGGTATAACGCGATGTGAACTACTACATTGGTTAACTCTTATGCGAATAATTAAAGTGTTCTACGATATTCAATGATCTTGCACTTTATAGTTTCGATCCATATTTTCGTCCCATAAATGATAAGCGATCAACCGAGAATATAAAAATCTACAATAATTGTGCCATATATGAACCAAAATATTTCCATTTATTATTATCATTATTTTATTATTATTTTAACTTTTTTATTCCACAACTATTGAGCTTATAAACATGCATAGGAAGCGATTGAAGGAATTTTTTTGTTCAATCACATATTATAACAGAAATGTTTGTATTATTTAAAAGTAATAATATGAATATTCTATATTATTAAAGATTTATTGAAAAAATATTGTTTTACTTTTTAAAATCTGTTATTCATTTTTTCTTTTTCTGTGCTGAAGCCTTTTCGAATTACAAGCTCTAGACAATAGTTAGCGTGAGATTAGGTATTCAAATCGGTAGACTTCGTGAACGAATTCGCCGCGAGATCGGAGAGCGATTAGGATAGAAACGCGCGAATGAGCTTGACGCGAAGTCAGCGAACTGCTGGGATATTGACAGATTTCGTGAGGGAGCCTAATGCGAAATCTGGGAATCACTATGAAAGAGAAGCGCGGACGAGGCTGTCGCGAAGTCGAGGAGCTGTTTGGGGGTTGGTGAAGAAGCTCGGCCGAGTTCGATGCGAAATCGAGGAGCTATTGGAAAGTTGGATAATTTACAAACGAACCTGATTCGAGATCAGGCAGACACAGGGATATGGCAGTAATGACTTTCCAACTCTAGTATTATTACATAATTGCTCCAACACGAGTGCTGAAGTTGCAACATGTGGGAATGGCCAATTGAGAATTGCAGGATCTGAATGACAATTAACTTTCTCAATTCATGATTGTCTAAATCTTATTTTACGAGAAATTAGATATGTTACAATTGTTGTGTTACTAGGAATTTTATTGTACGGTATGGTCGCGGAGGTAGTATTGGTACCATTTTTCGTACTCAAGGTTATCTGAGGGTCGTGACTCAAACACCATTCAAATGTATTTTTTCGAGAATGAACAGAAAGTATTAGTTTTCCTGACAAAAAGTAACGATGACTTTGAAAAAACTATGGAAAAATAAGCGGACAAAAGAAATTTTTCGATACCATTTAAATTATGCTATAAATATTTTTTACCATAAATTACCATAGTTCCAGCCGATATATTTCTGTAGTTTTAGCCGGAGTTTTTTGTAAGCATAACGTGTACATATTTTATTTCTATATACAGGGTGTCCCATATAACACTTTTCACGATTTTTCAAGTACTTACGATAATCTGACAGACAAATATATTCAACTGTTATTTTTTCTTGAAATTTTCATTTCTTTGCCTTCAAGGTTGGGTCAAAAATACAAAATACCATTTCAAAAAATTGAAGGTGACCTCGACAATACTAAAAAAAATTGTCTCGCAATTTTTTTTTATTGCAACGTAACCAATCGTAAACTGATCAACTTTTGTTGAAAATATTTGTTTGTCACATTATAGCAGGTACTTGAAAAATCGTGGAAAGTGTTACGTAGGACACCCCGTATATTAATAAATTTTGCTTTTCATACTTGATGTAAAAATGTTGTCTGCACAGTTTCTCTTCGTATGAAAAATAGCTTGGTGGGAAGTGAACTTGAAACACTTCCGGACCGTTAGGGATCAAAGCAGCGGACGTATCAAAACGATCGGACCAGAAAAATCGTGAAAAGTGTTACGTGGGACACACTGTATATTAATCAATTTTCGCTAAAAAATAAATATTTTCCTTTCTATGCTCGATATAAAAATGTTGAGTCCACAGTTTCACTTCGTATGAAAAATAGCTTGGTGGGAAGTGAACTTGAAATACTTCCGGACCGTTCGGGGTCAAAGCAGCGGACGTATCAAAACGATCGGATCAGAAAAATCGTGAAAAGTGTTACGTGTGGACACCCTGCATAAAACACCGTATTCGATTATCGCGTGCGAAGTGTCGATCAACTGCTGAATCGGGAGTTGCGCATTGACACTGTCGAAGACCGAAGAGCGAATGGTAATGCAACAAATCCGGTTGCCACTCGGTTGCCACGATCCGTGGTAAACCCCGTCCGCCATTGAAATTCCAGGAGCGTGATTTACAGCGGCTCCTTTGCAATTTAATGAATGAGTGCGCGGCAGTCGGCACACACGCTGCGATTCTTCTTGACGCTCTGTGAACACGTCAGACGATCGAATGGCCTCGCGTGCAAGTGATACGAGTGGCTGACGTATCGCGCGGCCACGCTACTGGCAAAATTTCAAGTGGAACATCCGAACGAGTCCGATAAAAAATTCACCGACAATTTACCCGGACCAGTTTCTAGTCCATACGCAACCCGTTCTATCGAGCGTTATGTGCTGGGGGAAAAAATTTGACCGAGCACGCGGCACCAATGAACGAAAAACCGATAAAACCGAATATGGAAAGTATCGGACGTAAATACCGTAACTATTTTCAACCTTCCGGAAGTTTACTGGCCGGTGTGTCTGAGTGCCGGTGAACTTTCCTGAAGAGCAAATCTACCGATGGAATTTGTTAGACCGTGAGTGGGAGATGTAAAATACGTATTGAAGCACGAAACGTTCGGCTGAAGCTGTGTATATATATATTTTTTTTTATTAGAAAATCTCCTGGGAAATTATACGAACCGACTGAAAGTATGAAATCAGATTGGTGGAGTATTTGATCGGAAAAAGTACGGTCAGTGTCTCGCAGCTCCTTCTCGAACACGTGGATCGTTCACTCAGCGATTACGAAAGTTGAGTAGAATTACAGGAATCTATTTAATGAAATGATAACCGGGGATTTAAACGGTGTTAAATACGGATGGAACATTGTCGATATTTGAACTGGTACCTACATGTTCGTGAACAAATCGTGCAACGATTCTCCTGGGCTTACTTTTTAAGCGGAAATCCTGGATCTTCGCAAGCATGGGTTAATCCTTTTCAAACATGCTTTTACATCACACAGCGAGTGGAAATAGAAGATCGCAAATACGGATACTGATAAATTCTTCCGACGATAAAAATACCCGAGGATTTAATCTGTCCTCTAAGGTTAAAGCATATTCGTTATTGACAAAAAGAGAAACGATTTCTTTTTGAGAAATTTAGGGAGAGGGATTTTTTTCTATACTGACCCGATGGTGTAAAGAACATTCTAGTTTTCTGCCGCTATAGCACGCAAAAACATGTTGTAAGCAATGAAAGCACAAACTATTTTAATTTGCGAGTTTTTCAAAATTTTAAATGAGTTATTAACCAGTCAGCTGTCTTTTAGCGATCTTTTTGAAAAATGTGTACCTAACTTGCGTCGCAAAAATTAACCAGTTGGCTGTTTTTGACGAGTATGCTCGTCATAAGACAATAGATTGCCATTTCTTCATTACTCACCTCCTACTTTCTATATACTTTCTTCTTCATTACTCGTTAAAAACAGCCAACTGGTTAAGGGCTGCAAAAAATCATCTACTTTTTGGGGGTCGTTTTCGAGTGATCACCTTTAAAAAAATTAGGAATTAGGTTCGTTTACTAAGTAATGGGTCCAACTGTTTTTAAAAAATTGGTATTACAATGAAAAAAGTGATGGTCATAATTTTTAAGTTTTATACCCGAGCCTATAATGAAAATTCAAGGGATAAATACTGGAAGATGTAAAAATCTTCAAAGTTAGAGTTTATGATTTATTTAAGACTAGAACCACCGGATGAGTCAAAATGACTTGCTTCTAGTTTTCTTGTAGATTTTTCTTGAAGAAATATTGAAATTATAAATAGGTTTTCATAAGGAAATGTTTTTAATAAACTTCCCCGTCGAAATAGATATTTAAACGAAACTGGTAGCAAATCTAAACAAATGCAATTTTGTTGTTATTATGAGGCAATGTATGTCAGTTTCATTTAGTGCTTGGTATTTCTAGCGATAAATTGCAATATCAATTTTTAAATAATTTTTGGCAAGCATTAACTGATATACTAACTCTTCTAAGCTTTCCAAAAAGGTGAAATTCTTTGGTCGAATTCCGAAGGTTCCTTTTCAGACGGTGTGCAAACATTTATGTCCCACCACCGGGTAATCTGGCAAAATATGGTAAATCAGAACGTGTGCGCAAAAGCAGCTTGTTCCATTTCGTCGAGGCGCGAAAACGAACGCCCCGCGTGTAAACATAAAAATTTCGTTTCCGGGAAAATTTCTTTACTGGGACCGCGACCGGAGAACTTCGTTTCACCCACGCGACTATAATTACCTGCTAATAAGTGTAATGGACCGAGGGGCATGGCCAGCGTGCGCAAAAACACTGTTAATGCCGTGAAGCGGGGATTAATACCTAGAAAGCCGGACGAGAGCCAGTTGAGGGTAGAGAAGGAGAGAAACAGAGAGAGAGAGGGGGAGAGGGGGATGGGCGAGGGCAATGACAGGCGTCTATTTGGCTGATGGCGCAGGATTTAACCGTGGCTCGGCCACGCGAATATTTTTACATGTACACGCGGCATAATATGCTCGAATAAGCCTCGGCGTGCAACGCCCGGACAGAATGGAAGCGGGCGGCGTGCACGGTACTCGAGCCATGGTACCCGCTCGGCGCTCTTTAACCGAAAAGGGACGCCATAAACGAAGAGACAGAGAGGGGGAGAGAGTGAGAGAGAGAGAGAGAGAAAGTGCAACCGATTTCGCGGGATTTAATCTCGCCGGCAGGTATCTTCCCGGGGGCAACGTGTAGTACTATCCGGCGCGGCAAGCACGACCGGAATGAAAGCACGGATGAATGGTGATACCGGATTTCCGGCCGGGTCAAATGAAACATTTTTTAATACCCATTAACGAATTGAAATGCCATTTAGCCGGTGTAATAATTCTGAAAGCACAGCCCCCAAGAAAGATAGACCCACCCGTTACCTGTAGCCCGGGACAGGCGGCTGTGTTTATTTTTTTTTTCCGCCTCCCCACCCTCTCCTCCTCTCCTCGCGAGCCGCGAGACGCGAAATCGAGAATACAATGGCACGCGAGCGAGCGAACGAATGAACGCGCGGTGCGCTTTTAGCCGTTCGAGCATTTAATCCTGGTGAAAATGGCAAGCGTACCGGCTCTTTGTTTCGGTATTAAGGGAGTGTAGACCGGCTGCGTTCGCGCGAACCTACTATCCCGACACGACACGACGCGGCACGTGAATTATACAGTGTAACATAATGTTGTTGCGACGCTGCGCCGGGGGATCCTACGGAAATATGTGAATTGAATAATTCCGCTAGGACGCGTTGCGTTCTTCAAATAAACCGACGCTCAAAGCGGGAAACGGAAGGACGAGTTTGACGTGGCTCTGGATAGTTTGTGACGGATTAAAGATTTGCCGATGTTTGGGCACGGTTGTGTTTGCGTTTGCGCGTGTACAAGTATCTCGGCATTCGTATCTGTTGATGGAATCTAAAGTACGTTTGCGATCTCTGGAAATCAGGTGAGAGCTAGCCAATATTTGCTTGCGTAAATCAATGTCGACGATTGTTGCACGCGTGTGCGCGCGATGCTGTCGAAAGTACTAAGAAAAAAACGTATATCGCGGGTCAAGTGTATACGTACGTCACGTACGGTCGGCAGAATCTCGTTTTACCGAACTTGCAAATCAACTTTCATTACGATACATTGGGTAAACCAAAACCAGTGTTATGATAAAGTAGACTAAATAAATTAATAGTTATTAGTAGACTGCAGATCTTGATGCTTTTGTGGCTTCTGAAAATTTCACAGAATTTAGTACGATTTTTCTTTATTTCTGATCTAGAAAGGTCACTGCCACTGAAAATTAAATTGGATTTGTTTCAGCGTTCCTAAAATTTGCCGACGAAAATTGAAAATTGCGTAAACATCCGCAGTCTAGTCATTACATATGGTGTTTTGGTTTTGCCGTTTATGGAATAGTCGAAGTGTTAATACAATTTTTAATAATTGAGCAAAAGGATTCGCAGAAATCATCTTTTAGGTAATAATTCTTTTATGTCAAATTTTAATGATGAATAGCTAATTGCATTACCGAGGGTGAGTTGTTGGCTCGAGGTTAAAATTGCTGTTAAACGATTTATTAAAACATCTTCCGCCATGGATCACGAATTTCCCAAAATTACGAAATTAATTTTCTAAAATCCTTATTTTCTAAAATTGTTATGCCACACAAGCCTTATATGGTTCAAAGCAATAAATAAATAATATATAGTTTTCTGAAATAACGAAATTAGTTTCCTAAAATCCTTATGTTCTAAAATTGTTATGCTGCGTAAGCCTTATATTTTTTAAACCAATAAATGAATAATATATATTTTCCTAAAATTTCGAAATAATCGCCGGTCCATGACGAGTAAACGTGTGAAACGTGCGATTTAGTAAAAATGTAGTCGCATGTACGTGTGAAACACGTTGAATACAGTTTACTATCTTTTTTTCGAACAGGTTGTTTCTCGTACTAGTCGCTAATTTTCTAATGAATGAAATTGAACGAGTTACAGTAGTTACGTGTACCAGCGTAATGGTGACGTAAATTCCGACTGTCTAATTCACGATCCCAACCGTCTAAAACTAAAGCCCCCGAATACGGGTGACTTTCCAGCGCCAGTTACGTTCGCCTTTACGTTCTTCGTTAATTAAACTAGTTAGCGGAGTTGCCGTTATTCGATTGAAACGGCTGTCATACGGAATTTCATCGTAACAATTGTGTAACCATTGAATCTCGGAACTGTGCCAATATCGTTTACATCGATTTTTGGATTGAATTACCCTATCTTCCGATCTACGTTCCGCATACAAATTTTTTACTGTCCTTGACTGTCAATGTAAATGTCAGTCCATAATTTCCTCCTGCACCAATTCACCCGAGAACTGTGTCTTTCTACCGTAACTTCATACAGGGTATCCTGTTTCAATTTAATCATGCAATTATTCCCTGAAATATACATTATTCGATACTATATTGTTTAGCAAATATTAAAAAGGGGCATTCGGTATAATTCTACAGAAATTGCACTTTAGAATATAGAATAAATAAAATATAAATATGGAAAGACTACAATCTTAAGAAAATTGCGAAATTAGTAAGATGAACGAAATGTTGACACTAACACACATATGCATGATTATCAAGTGGGAATCATGGCAGCGTGTGCATTATGCGTGCACGAAACGAAAGTGGTTTCTTTAAGGAAACCCTGAAGAGCCTAGTTATATATTTTTCTTATTCTCACTAATGGACTATAGTTGACAGGAAAGACTTGAAACGTCTGGTAACAAATTTACATTATGCGAATTAGTTATTAACCCTCAGCAGCCGAATGGCGACTTCAAGGGGCCACTAAAAATGGCCACCGCTATAAATTACTAAACATTTATTAAATTGCACCATTTTCGTAATTATAACATGAAAAATATACATATAGAAGGGAAATATTCTAGGTCGGAGGAAATGTTTGGAGTTCAAATAGCTCCGAGTGCAAAGATTTAATTATCACATTATGCGAATCAGTGCATCAGCCAGAAACAAGCAGCCACGAGTTCGAATGGTACAGTTAACACAAAATCTTGATGTTATGTTACGCCGATAGCTATCTTGGAGCCAGGCTCTCGATTCCCACGGGATCCCTTAAACACGACCGAAACAGTATAATTCACGTGTCCTCGCGGCTCTTATCAAAATATGTCTGCCGGTCGATTTATTCCGATCAGGAGCGGACGTTCTCCAGAGTGTCGTGTACCGAAACGCGGATTCCCGAATTTTTAAGAAAAAGTTCGTCGAATTCCCGCATCGGCGCGATGCGATAAATCACTGTCGGATTTTCGAAACGCTCGCGTCTCGCATTCCTCATCCGGCCGCCTACTTCTTGTCATTCGCTTATCAGAGTTATGAATCTCGCGCGGCAACGGGCGCTTTAAATCGGTCGAACTTTCGTCCTCTAAATTCTGCTCGGCTCGCGACAGCTTCGATTCGCCGCTCCGCTCCTCTCCGCGCCGGGATCCCGTGAACGTTGTTCTGATTAACAGGCGACGGGACGATTGTTTCGGCGCGCTGCGAAGCCGGAAAAATGGGCAAACATCGGCCCCGGGCTCTTTTAATAAAACAACTGATACGACGATACGGTTGTCCCGCTAGTCAACGGAGCCAACGACAATAGGAGAATGCTCCAATACACGGAACAGATCGCACCAGTCGTGCTCCTGCAGAGAATAAATTGAATTCTATCGCGGCTTATGCGAAAGTCTCCTATGCTGTTTTCACTGCGAAATTCTCCGTCGAGGGACGAATGCATTTATTGTTTAATATACAGGTCGTAAGGTCGCGTTTCATCATTTTCCAGGAAAAGATGCGCACATGTAACAATCGTTAATGCATTCTAACACTTTTTGTTATGTGCACATGCTCACGAATGTGTTCGAACGCCCTTTAAAACAGTATAACTTTTCTTAAATTGGATCAAACGACTTGACTTTTTTTTGAGCAATTACAGGAAATGGTTTTCTAAATGGCGGACAAAAAAGATTTTGAATAAATTGCAATTGATGAGAATTACGTTAGAAAATAAAAATGGCACTTTTCACAATTTTTTTATTTGACCCCGTAATGAAAATTTAACATATACGTTTTGTAGATATATGTTAGTTATACATGTGCTGAAAATTTTATCGAAATCGATTAATACACACACGAGCTACAAACAGTTAACAGTGGTGAAGATCATAGTTTTTCTTTCCTGCTTAAAATGCACAGATTCTAACATCTTTCGATGCGTGCCGTTTTTATCTGGGTCAATCGATTTCGATGAAATCATCAGTCTGTGTACAGCCAACATAGATCTAGAAAAAGCATATTTTAAATCTTCATTGCAGGCTCAAACAAAAAAGTTTTGGAAAGTGCCATTTTTATTTTCTCGTGCAATTCTTACCAATTGCAATTTTTTCAAAATCTTTCCTGCCCGTCACTAGGTAAACCAATTTTTCTAATTGCCTAAAAAAAGTCAGGTCATTTGGTCGAATTGAAAAAAAGTTATACTGTCTTAAAGGATGTGCGTTTTAAAATATGCGTCGATCAAATAATGTCGCAGGTTTTTGAATGACGAAATTTGCAGGTTGAACGAAACAATGGAGATGATAAGTCGCGAATGATGCATCAATTTTCTAACGACTGCCAGCTGCCATTTCGAAACAAATGAAACGGCACTATTTAACGATTAACCTTTCCAAGATCGTACTTTTTCAGACATTTCCCCTGATCCGTCGTCAATGCTCGAAATTTTATGAGACCGTGAAAAGGAATGGAAGCTTACAACTATCACGGGAAGACCATAATCGGTGTCGATTTGTAAAAAGTCCCCGGGGCGAATCCAAAGTGACCATGGCCTGTCTTTAACGCTGTCGAGGGGATATTCTTTTATCCTCCGCGGAGAAGCTTCGTAGAATACCGGTGGGGGCGATCGACGTTGTTGAAAACTGTTGGAAAAAGTTTTTTCATTCTTGCCAGAGCGATAAATCGATATCTGTTAGGCGACGCCAGTTTTTTCCCGCAGACCTTTCTCTCTCGACCCCACCTCTTCTTTGCCGGCGGCGTTATACCGCGACGATTTTAGAAAAGTTTCTACAACGAAGGGTAAAAACTTTGGTTTTAAGCCGTCCGAGCTTCAAAGTGTCACATCCTGTTTATTCTGTTTACGCTGCTCAGAAGCCGCAACTATGAAATAGGTACAATGGAATCACCGGATGAGTCCGATCCGGAAACTTGCAACTGTAAACTTACAATTCGTAGAAACGTACTAGCTATTTTTTACCGTAGCGACGACCGCCGAGGAGAACTGCACTTTCGAAGTACAACTGAGCAACGATAAAACTATTGTTTACAGGTATTAATTAAACTTGACCATTTAAGTTAAGGATACTAACCACGAGATGCGAAGAAAATTGTTTAGAAAACCACATCATTCGAAAACTTCATATTGCTTAACCAGGCGACTGTTGTCGGAAAACTAAGAGTGATCATTTTACATTATCTTATAAAAATAACAGGAATGTATCTATCAAAATTTGTGGGCGCTTTTATGATAATATGTACCAAAAGAAACCAATTTGTCTCATACAAAAATAATTCCTCATAGATGCATCTTTACAATCTCAATATTCGCAAAATTAAAAATAAGAGAATTAGTAAATCTAGTGTTGAAAAAGAACTGTAAAGCAATGTACTTGTTCTACGCTCTTCTAGTTTTTGAGATTTGTTGAGAGGTATTTTTTGCCCCCAACTTTAAGGGTTGTTCTCACCCCATCGATATGGACGATAACCGATAAATAAAAATATATCTGCAACATTTTCCTAAGAACTATCCGCCGTGGGAGTTTCATCAAAATAGACTAGAGTGACACGAATCCGTTCCCGGGTCATTTGAAAAGGTCGTCGAAGACTGTCAATAAACGCGAGCAAACATTATTGAAGCGGCGGGCATGTTCAAGCTCTCGAAACATAAATATTATATTTGTAGTTCGTCTCGGTCGCTAGACCATCGAATCGCGAATAATATTCGTCCTCTAATATTCGCCCAATAAATCATCGTTCTCGCAGACACAGT
The DNA here is from genome assembly GCA_028454255.1 of Halictus ligatus. Classification (NCBI taxonomy): domain Eukaryota; kingdom Metazoa; phylum Arthropoda; class Insecta; order Hymenoptera; family Halictidae; genus Halictus; species Halictus ligatus. The sequence continues at coordinate 7,626,437 of CM052131.1, forward strand.
GCATCGATCTCTCCTAAAATTAACCAAGGACTTTTGGACCGTAGACGAGATCGCTATGAAAAATTCATCGTGCGATTTTTGGTCAAGCAAAGTGTCAAACCTAGATTCCCCTTCGAGAATCGCCTTCAGACGAATAACTTTCGATTTGTCCGTCGTGGGAGTATAAGTTCTCCGAAATGGCAAGTGCGAATGAAAACAGCCCTGAGCTGTTATCACGGCAATATCGTTCCGGCATTGTTCTGTCCCGCTATATATATATATATATATATATATATATATATATATATAAACGATATATAAACAGCGAATGCTATGAACTGTTTTCACTTCGATTTACGACCCGCGAAATCTCGATCGCTCAACAGAATTTCCTATAGTGTTGGACTATCGGTGAAACCACTTTGTGCTCTCTCTCTCTCTCTCTCTCTCTCTCTCTCTCTCTCTCT